>JAOYNC020041111.1:0-12289 GCA_025802115.2 Bertia moriformis
GTTGGACCGCCACTCCCCGGCCTGGACTGGCCTGACCTCTGCTCTCCATGCCACGCCACGCTGGAACACGACATGCCCCGCGCTCGCGGCCGGCGGGAGGGTTATTCGGCACGAGGGGGAGCACCTCCTGGCCACCGGCGGTAGGGATATTCGGCATGAGGGGGAGCGCCTCCTTGCCGCCGGCGGAAGAGAGCTTCGGCACGAGGGGGAGCACCTGCTTGCCACCAGCGGGAGAGCGATGCGGCATGAGGGAGAGCGGGCCCTCGCGGCCGGGGGGAGGGCTGCTTGGAACGAGGGAGAGCGCGCGATCGTGCATGGCGGGAGGGCTGTTCGGGATGACTGGGCCCGCGAGAGGGAACACGACCGCGAGCGTGACCGCCTGAGGGATGATGAGCTGAGGGGGCGGGGAGGAGGTGGCGGCCCCGGCGGCGGGAGAGGCGACGACCGCTACCGTGGGAGGGGACCGCCGCCGCCCCATGATGATGGAGACTGGGACAGGGCAGCCAGAGGAGCAGGGCCTGGTATGGACCGGGACCGGGACCGGGACATCTACTGGGACGACCACCGGGACCGGCCTGCTGTCCGTCCGCGGAGGATCGAGAGGCCCGATCGCGGCGGGGGCGGGCCCGGGGGCCGGGGACGACCTGCTTGGGACGATGACGACGACGGCGACCCGCGCCGCGACAGCCGCGGCTACTACCTCGAATATCCCCTCTCTCGGCCCCGCGACCGGTACGAGGACGGCGACGGTGGGGGCTACGCGCTGCCGTCCCAGCCGCCGCCACGGCCGCCGCCGCCGCCGCCTTCCCCGCCGCCGCCGGTTGCGTCGGCACCGTCGACGCACCGCACCCGCTGGCCATCGGTAGCAAGCGAGCTCAGAGATCCCGACCCGCTGGGCATCTATGAGAGCCGGGCCGGCACACGACGCAGTCCCCCGCTGCCTCCCCCTCCTGCCCCTGCCCCTCCCATCCCCTTCTCGATGCGGGATGACAAAAGGGGCAGGGAGAGGGACCACGGTTACGACAGTGATCCCCGCCCCCAACCACCACCACCACCGCTGCTGCGCAGGGACACTGGCCCTCGCCCGAGAGACCTGGACCGGGATTGGGTCGGTGCCGCGGCCGGAAACAGGTTTGCTGCCGAGGACGGACCGAGGGAGCGGGAGCGGGAGCGAGATTTCAGCAGCAGCAAACCGAGGGAGGGGCCGAGAGAGGATAGCATCGCCAGGCCGAAGGAAGGAGACAGGGAGAGGGAAGGCAGCGCCAGGCCCAGGGAGGGGGGGAGTGGTGAGGGCAGCGCCCGGCCGAGGGAAGGGGTGAGAGAGGGTAGCACCAGGCCCGGTCAAGGGTCGAGAGAGGACAGCACCAGGCCGAGGGAGGGGGCCAGAGAGGGTAGCACGAGGCCGGCCGACGGGGAGAAGGGCGGCAATACCAGAAGTGGGCTGAGGGATGGCGCGTCGGGGGGCAAGGACGACACATCGCCGCCGCCGCCGCGAGAGAGGCGGTCGGGCGCGCCGCTGGATGACGAATTAAACGAGAAGAAAAGGCCCGAGGGTCCGGGAGGGAGGTGACGGAGGGCAGGGGGGGGAGGTGATGGAATGCGGATGGGAGACAAGAGGACCCCAAGCGAGGTTATGATTGGATTGCCATTGGACAGTTGAATCACTGCCCTCCCCTGGCTGCTGTGGCTGTGGAGGAAGTCTTATCACCGGCAACGCAGGCCAGGCGGCCGCGAGAAGCACGAGGGGCGGGTGGGAAGATGCGACCGGCAGGGGCAGCGGGTGAAATGGGCAGGGGCACACGGGCATCCAGGCAGGCGCGTCATCATTTCTCGGCGTTCCTGCTGTTCTTCTCGAGGGGGGTACCCCGCCGGTCTTTTCCACCAAGGGAGCCGGTTTGGAATCTGGGCCGTAGGCACGTCATTCCATCTCAACCTGCTGCATTTCTGCGGCTGTAATCGTGGGATCGTCGAGCGAATTGAGGGTGGTGTTTTGGCCACCGAGGACTGACTTGGTCCGCGCGGAGGGGGCAAGTCCCAGTTCGCAACTGGCTCATTTCTTCGTGGTGGTGGTGATGGGGCGGAATCGTTCCGGGCCGACTACGCGCACCGCCGGCGCCCCCGCTACCGATCGATACAGGTGGGCTGCGAGGGGCCCTTGGGGAGCGGCGGCTAGGGCCCGCGTGCGTACAAACCCTCTCGCCCACCAGGTCCAGCTCCGTGGGCCAGCCCCGGGCATCGGGCTCGGTAAAGACTCCATGGCCGATCGTGGCGGCGGCGGCGGCCCCCCGCCAGCTACCGGCCAGTACAAGATCCAGACCCGGTCGAAGGTGCCGAAAAGAAAGCGACCAAACAGATCAGCCGGCCAGTTATATGCAAACTCCCCCTCCCGGCCGCCGCCGGCTCTGTCTGTCTATCAATATCTGCTGCCATTTTTCTTCTTTTTCTTCCTTTTTCTTTTCTCTTTTTCATTTTTCAGGTTTTTTTTTCGGTTCGTTTTTTCCACGAGGGCATCTTGCGACGGAATCGCCATCGCGAGCAACCGGAGCCGCCTCCGGGCAGCTGGTGTACCGAGACACCGTCTCATATTAGCTGCTGCTTGCTCGCCGGGTTCGACCGTCAGGATTGGGGTTGGTCGCCGTCAGCGAGTAATGTCATCCACGAGACTAGAAATAGATCATCTTCTTATTTTTTTCATCTGCCGTCCAATGAGTTAGTCAGCGCATCCGTCGCAGATGCCCTCATAGAGCTCGAGATCTCTGTTGTTCCCCAACTCAGGCGGGCTTAGCTCAGTTGGGAGAGCGTCAGACTGAAGATCTGAAGGCCGTGTGTTCGATCCACACAGACCGCATATTTTTTTTCTATTTCCGTTTCTTATATTACACCTGTCTATTTCTTGTACAGCTTGGTTCTCCACTATTTTTTCATCTCTCGTACATCTTATCATCTACCAAGTCATCTGCATCGCTGATATACATAGCATTGGTTTCCCTCAATCATTACTTGGCGGGATAGGTAGGTCATCTTAGGCTTCCGCCCCCCTATTACAACGAAGCGTGATTATCTATGGCATGTTGCATGTCACCTTCATCTTCAAGTTCGTGGTCAGTTCTCGGATCATCTGCTGCTGAGAGGAGGAAGAGGTTGCGGATTTCGTCAGGCTCGTCGGTGGTGGTCTTTGCATCACAGTCCTCCTCATCGGCCTATTCATCACGTCGCCCCTCAGGTGGTCTGTCTGTCTGTCTGTCTGTGTCTGATCCCGCCAAAGAGGAGTCGACGCTCATCGGCATTTGTTCCTCGATTCCCCCTTCTGATTACCGCCTCGTTACCGCCGTCAAAGAAGATGTGGGTTTTTGTTTTTCTGGCCCATTGCCCAGGCCCCAGCCGGCCGCTCGCCGCCTTTGTCGGATCCACCACCCTCGGGCCAGTCAATCGGTCAGGCACCGGCTGCTCCCCCGTCGTGGTCGTCCGTCGCTCCTCGGCCTCGGCGAAACATGGCAGTTGGCTCGGCCCTTGGCTCGATCAAACAGACTGTTCGTAGCGCCTGCCCGCCAGCATCACGATATCGGGACGCGTCATCAAAACCAGCCCGCCCGCCTGCGCGTGCGCCACCGGCATGCCACAGTGCCGCCCGCCCGCCGTCTCCGTTGCCGCATCCCGCGGGGAACGGTGTCCCGACAAGCTCGGTCCGGCCACTCACTCGCCATCGCGCCGGCCCGCCGTTCACAGCCGCAGGATCTGCATTACAGCTTTACCGAGCTACAGCTTGCATACGCACCAGCAGCCGGCCAGCGCTTGCCTGCTGCTGCCCGGCCGGCCCGGCCGCCAAGTCGGGCGCCGGCCGGAATACACCCGTGCTCCGCTCCCGCGTGACATCATCGCCCACTACTCTCCCGCGGCCCCAGTTGCCATCCGCCGCTCACGACCAACCATGATTTGTTATTCGGATAAACTGACTATCAACCGCTACTCTAACCTCACACCTAACCATCATCCCGCCCACTGCCAGTAACACCCAACCACCAGCCGCCACTGATGCCCAGCCAGCGGCCGCTACTGATTCCCAACTATCAACCGCTTCCCTCTCAGGTAACCATCATGCGCGCGCGACCAATAACCAGCAATCAGCCGCTACTCGGCCCCCGCCCGCTGTTCCGAATGACCTCCGTCCGGGTGGCCCAGTCATCCTCATCTGGATCACCCCTCACTCGTCATCCTCAGAACTAACCAGACCTGGATCACCCCCGCCTGAAGTGCTCCCGCCTGAAATGCTCTCGCCTGAAATGCGCCCGCCTGAGTCGCGCCCATCTGAATTGCCCCCGTCTGATGATCCGTTCCGGGACCAGGGCCGCAGCGGCTGAATCAGCATCGTAATCTCGACCGTGTCCCTCTCTTGCGAGTTGGCACCGATCCCCACAAACCCGTACGTCCCGGCCTCGACCGGCCCAAAGGCCACCAGCGCCGGCGGGAGCTCCCCCGGCCGGGCCCTGCGAGCCGCCACCTCCTCCGTCGCCACCTCCTTTCCCGGCGCGAGCGGTGGGAGGGCCTTGGGATCGAATGGCTTGAGACACCCTTTCCGCGCATCCCCCTGCTTGTCCATGGCCGCTACGGGACCCGCCGTTGCCGTCCGGTCGACCGGGTTAAGCGGGCCGGCCGGGATCGTTGTCGGAGGTTCTCTGAACCGTACTAGCCGGATCAGTTTCCGGACCGGGCTGGGAGCAACCTCCTGCTGGTCCTTGTCGACCGCTGCCCCGAGGTCTGGCGCTGACGCGCCCTGCTTGCCCTGGCCCTTGGTCTCGCCCTTGGCCTTGGCCTTGCCCTTGGTCTTGTCGGGCCCGGGATCGGGAACAGATCTTCCCACGCCATGGTCCCCCTGTATGCCGACCTTCCCCTTCTCCGGCCTGCCTCTGGCCGCCTCCGCAGCCGCAAGCTCGGCGGCCGTATGCTCCTTCGACCCCACAATCTCGAGCAAGGTCGAGGCGCCCGAGACGTACCAAGCATCGCCCGGGGGGGGCCACACCCCGAGCGTCGGGGACCAGCGCAGCCCCGGAACTTGCCTCGCGCATTCCACCGGCACCGCCACGGTGGGCCTGAAGACTTCTGACGATGAAAGAGCTGACACGGATGGCTCGTGCGACCGGATCCCCGCCTGCAGCAGCGGGCCGGCCGGCCGCCGGGGCATCACGGACCCGAACAGGTGGAGGAAGGCCGATACCCGGCACAGGGTCGAGATCGAATCCGGCGGCGCTACGCACGCGATGCTGGCCGCACAGTCGCCGCTGAAGCAGACCATGCCGCCGACGGACGGGTAGCGCGCGAAGCCGGCATCCGCGTACCGGGTGATGTCGCCCGCGTTCCACACCCGGCTCAGGTCGCCGAAGTAGATGCGCGTCTCCTGGTTCAGGGCGAGATCGATGCGGCGGTCGAGCGCGTTGACAATCAGATGGCGTGCCTCCTCGAGCGTGAATGCGAATACGATATCGGCGCCGTACTCCTCCCGCAGTCGGGTCCAGATCGGCTTCTCGCGGAAGGGACGTCGGTCCGTGTCCGGATCCGCCGGCAGGTTGATCACGACGATGCGGATCCGGGGCGTCGGCGGCGGCGGCGGCGCCGCGAGCTTGGGATTGGTCGGCATCTTGGACCTGGATAGGCGGGCGCGGGCCCGGGAGAGGTAACTGGAGCCGGAGTGGGCTGCAGACTTGATTCTGGCCAGCATCGCGACGACGGGGTGGTGGAGAATATATCTATCTTTCTGCCGAGCGATGGCTGTTGCGGGTGAGATAGCTGTCTATCGGGCCAAGACGGCCGAAGAAGAATACTCGGAAAATGAACGTGCCGAGAGGGGAGGACGCAACGAATGTTTCTGAACTGAAATGATGTATGCTGCTACGGAGTGCGGAGTGCGGGCCGAGTGAGTGCTCGCGGCCAGTCGAGAAGGGGAGAGTTGGATCGGAACGAGCAGAGGGCTCGCTCCACCTGCGTACAGGGCCGCACCGGAGAGGAGAGAGCGCCGGAGGCAGCGGGGGGGTTCTTGCATGGTTGGTAGAGCATGATGAGCAGGCGCATATGAGCAGCTGAGCAGTAGAGTAGAGTGAGCAGTAGAGTAGAGTGATCAGACGTACCTACCCTAAGCGACTGCGGTGCAGGCAGATGGAAACGGCCCTGTGGCCAGAAGGAATAACAACAGTATTGCGGGCAGGGAAAGAGCGAACAGCCATCTATACTCAGGACCCAGCTGGCATGGCCGCCAGCGGGGATCCCCGACCGAGTCACCGTCGAGTTGGCCACCCCATCCCATCCCATCTACCGATCCGCACACTCAAAAACTAACTGAGCCACACCCGGCCGATATCCAGATTCTGGACACAGACACACACACGAGCACAACCAATGAGCCGTGTCTGGACCACCAGCCAAGCACGCCGCTGTCAGCCTGACGAAATAGCTTCATGTCGACTGCGGCGTGGCATGGGGTATGGGGCGTGGGGCGTGGGGCACCGGGCACGGGGTGCCGGATCTGCCGCGTGGCAGATCCATCAGCTGTATATATTGAGCGAGCCAAGACTGGCAGCCGGCGTGGTTGCCGAATAGATGGACAGATGGTGGCCAGGGGGGCCGCCAGCCGCCCACCCCCCGGCAAGACGAGATGTGGATAGGCCCGTGACTCGAGCCAAGGTATTTGTTCATTCTGGCTTCTCGGCTGGTGGTGATCGGTAGAACGGGGTGCATCACGTGACTAGAGTCCCCTTCTCGTGAGACCATCCGTCCTCATGAGGGCCTCTGAGTTTGATTGACCCCTAGCTCCGAAGCGCGCCCATACTTGCTCGTTGCGAGCCTGCCGAGGGCCATCCATCAATCCCCATCCAAACCGCGATCCACCGCGCTCGGTGCTCGGAAAAAGCCAGAGGCCCAGCACCTGCGTCAAGTGGCCAAGTCCGCGGACAGCGCTCCCCCCGCGGCATCTCGGCCAAGATGCTATACGAGATGATTGGCATCGTACGCATGCATCCGTCTCCCTCCCTCCTCGTCGCTCGCTCGCGCTTCCCGCCTCCACCCTAACTCCCCCCCCCCTTCCAGGTCCGACCAGGCAATCTCGCCGAGGTCAAAGAGTACGTACGGTACCTCTCTCACCCTCTCGCCCACCCCGCCCTCTCTCTGGGCTTCTTCTTTCCCACCGGCCCCCCCCCGCCTATTCGCCCGCCCCCCAGCCCTAACAGAATGCGCCACCCCTTCCCACCCTCCCCCGCTCCCAACACAATGCGGCCCGGTCCTGACGCAATGCCTGCCCCCCCCCAGAATCACCATAGCCATCGGCCAGATCATCCTCCGCCAGGGCGGCGTGATCCGCAGCATCGCCAACTGGGGGGTGTACGACCTCCCGCGGCCCATCGCCCGGCACCAGATGAAGCACCGGCGCGGCCACCATTTCGTGATGCGGTACGACTCGGCCCCGCGCACCCACCTGCAGGTCCGAGCCACCATGTCCCTCGAGCCCCGCGTCATCCACTCGACCCACGTCAAGCTGGGCGACGGCAAGCTGGACACGCTCGCCCGGTTCGGCCAGGTCCAGTGGGACGAGGGCCTGGGCGCCCTCGTCATCTCCGCCAACGCGGCCACGAGCCCGGACGACACCAGTCCCGCATGGGAGGGCAAGGTTGGCGTCCGCGGCAGGTTCCAGTAGGGAGCGCGCCGATGGGGTGGCCGGTCCTGTGGTCGCGAGACAGCAGCTGGTGGAATGTATATATGCTCGCTTGTTTGATCGCGAGAGATGGCCATGGATAAGACGGGGCGGTGGATGCAGGCGGTCGCATCGTTTAACAACAAGGCACGCGATCGGACGGGGCCCAACCTATCCTCTATCCTCCATCTCCCCGCCGCGCGCGCCATGTGTGGTGGCAGCCCAGAGACCGATAAAACACGTGTGGTGGTGACAGTGGCAGTGGCGCAACAGCCCACCCCTCCCCTCACATAACCGTACTCCCCTCGCATAACCGTACTCCCCCCCACCACAACGCGACGCGCTCCATATCGATGGACCAGTTTCTTGTGCATTCTGCAGGCGGTATGCACCCTATACCCCGCGCAGCCCCTGCGTCTTCAGTGGGAACTCGCCACTGGGGGAGGGCGGGCTGCGCGCTATAAAAGCAGCAGCGCCCTCCGACGTAGTAGCTACACCGCAGCCGGATCCCGTGGCCGGTCCAAGAGAGAATGGATTTATAAGTAAAAGTGGAAGAAAACAGAACATAATCAAATGCCGAAACCGGCCGCTGCAATGTGCCCGCTTGTCTGGCTGCCTATCTGACTATCTGGCCGGCTGCGAGTTTGCCGCCTACCTGGCCCACGGTCCGGCTGCTTGCTTGCCTGCCACCCTGCCCACTCATTGCACCATCGGCGTGTCTTGGCCCTCGGCGCCGCCGCCCCCCCGGGCCGTCTTGTACCACTCGACAAACTCGTCCATCACCGTTGGCCAGGCTCCGTCCTCGGCCCAGAAAGACAGGCCGTCATGCTCCATCGTCTTGCGGGCAAACTCCAGCGTCTGGTTCCACATGTCACGGCTGACCGAGCGGGTCCATTTCTCCACCAAAAAGGCCTTCCACAGGTCCAGCCAGTCGCTGTGGCTCGCCGACTTCCACGGGATGCCGGGCGCGGCGAAGAGCAGGTCCCAGTATACCAAGGCGGTCTCGAGGGCCAGCGATTTCTGGCCGGCGTCCTTGCCGGCGACAAAGGTGTGTCGGTACACCCTCTTGAAGAGGGCCGGGTCCGTGCTCAGGGAGACGATCTGCTGTCGCACGTATGCGGCGTGCTGGCCGGGCGGGATGCTAAGAGGACGAGGAGGCCGGTCCGGCGGTCAGCCAGTTATGTTGAGGATGGCGATTCTTTTCGACCACGCACCGGCGCTCCTTCCACCCTTGGACGTATTCCTTCCGGGTGATGACGCCCAAACTGGGGGCCTGCACGATCTCCAATGCCACCATCATCTCGCCGTTCTCGAGGCTGACTCCCAGATCGGACTGCAGGTACGCCATGGTGGACGAGACGGCAATCTCGTTTCGGCCATCTTGCTTTGGATCTGTGGCCGGTCGGCGAGGCCGGGCGCGCGGGCGCTCCTGGTGAGCGGGGAAAGAAAAGAGGAAGGGGGGAGTAAAGGGCAAGGGAGCGGCCATGGCGTACCTCGGATGAGCTGGTCAAACGCCTGGTTGAGCTGCGTCGTGAAGCTCGCAGACGGAGCGGCGGCCTGGTCGCTGGCTGCGTAGAATCTGGGTCAGAAGCGCAAGGGTCAGCCTGAGGTCCGAGCCGGGGAGGGCTTGTCTTTGGTGGTGGTGGTGCAGTGGCGGCGGCGGCGGCGGCGTGGTGGTGGTGGTGGTCGGGCCGGACCCGTAGCCGGACCCGTGGCCAGACAGATAAAAGAGGGGGTCGGGATCAAGGTCGCGGGTACCGATTCTGGCTGGTCTGACTGGTCTGGCTGCTCTGGCTGGTCTCCTGGGGGGCCATGTCCTTGCCGGACTTTTTTCTGGACGAGGGCCAGAGCCTTGCCGGGAGACTATTCCTGACGCCCTTCCAGCCCATATCGTCGCGGTGTCGGAGGAAGAAGGCCCGGGGGGGAGATGGAGGACGGCGGATGCGACCAGTGTGGTGGGGGGGGGGGGCAGTGATGATGATGATGGTGTGGTGATGGCAGTGGTGGTGGTGGTGGTGATGATGGTGGCAGGGGCAGTAGCTGAGGGTGACGCGTGGCTTGGGCGCGGCGGCCGCAGGGGCAAAAAAAGAGGGCGGCAACGCGAGTCAGCCGGGCGGAGCCGGCGGCGACTTGGACCGAAGGACTCGACTCGGGCCAGGGACTCGACTCGGAGCTTTCCGGTAGGGGGAAGGATCGATCCGGCAGCAGGGTGGCTCAGGGAGACTGGCATTTGTCGCTCGCCGAGGGCGATGGTGCAATGGATGAGCCGAGTCGAGCGGGCTTTGGTCTGGCCCCTCTTTTGCGTGGCTATGCAAGGGCCAAGCCAGGCCGATCAGATCCTCGAGCGGCCTATGCTCTTTTCTCTGGTCTCGCCGAGACATGGCAAACACTGACTGGTGGTCGTCGGCGGGGGTAGGGCAGCGAAAAATGAAGGCGGCCTGTTTCAGGACCATGCAGGATCGGCGTCGATTCGGCCATACTTTCTGCCTGTGGCCTTATTGCGGCAGCAGCAGCAGCAGCAGCACTGCACCTTGGGGGCTCCTGCCGCAGGCATGAATGGCGCCAGAGCGACACAGAGCCCCTGACAAGAAGACTGCTGAAGCAAGAAATTGCCGACTGGGACGGACCGGCAAAGGAAAGAAGGAATCCGCCGAGGAACCGAACCGGAGAAAAAACAAAAGAGCCCAACACTTGCAGCAAAAGGAAAAAAAAAGGATAAAAGGATAAAAAAAGAATAATGGATAAAATGGATAAAAAATGAGGAAAAAATGAAAAAAAAGGGGGGGAAATGAGGAAAAAAAATTAAGAAGAAAACGACAAGAGGAAAAAACGGAAAAAATTCCACCAGGCCACTCACGCATCAAGTGCCATCTCCAGATTGAACCCACTGCTCTTCAGATACTGTGTGTTGCTGCGCGTTAGCCCAGCTGTCTTTTCAGCTGTCTCACCGGGCGAGAGTGGGGGCTGCTGTGAGTGGGTCAACTTAAACCCCTGCCCGGGAAGAAGCGAGGCCAGACAAAAGGGGTCCGGCCGCATCCGGGCCACTCGGTCTCTCCAATTCATATTCCACTTACCCGAGTTGCTATCTTTTCCTTTGCCCCGGTCAGGAGGGCGAACTGGCCCGCCAGCTGGGCTTGAGAGGCCGAGAGGGGCATGGCAGCTTGTAGTGGTGGTGGTGGTCGTCGGCAGAGAGTGGCCAAGGTCAGATGTGGCCGTGGTTGTTCTGCCGGGGGAGGTTGATCGGCGGCCAAGCGATGCCGAGGACTATGAGGTGAGGGGGGCTTCAATGGGACGGGAAACACACGGCCAGGCGCGTGTGCACGTGCGCGTGCGTATCAGCCGGATGACTCCGGATGCCGGCCGGGCGAGTGTCCTCGTGTCGCGCCGTGGGAATCTATCCAAGCAAGCGCGAGGGTAGATCCGGTCGGTCAGGGCAGCAAAGCCCTCCCGGCCCAAGATATGCTGGTGGAGAGGGAGACCGAGCCAGGGCGCAGTCGAGCGCCAGGGAGTGAGTCCAGGTGGGCGTGGCCGGGCTGCTGCTGCTGCTGCCACCAACACCCAACCGAGCGTGGCCGAGCAGCCAGCCCAACAATGCAAGCGGCAAGCGGCAAGCAGCAAGGCTTGCCCTTGGTGGATGTCGCGCTGGGTGGGGGCACGGGGGCGCGGGGAGGGGCGGCGGGGGACGGGTCGCGGTGGTGGTGGTGGTGGTGGTGGTGGTGGTGGTGACCGGTTGGGCAGGTGCTCCGGGTCGGTCGGGCGGTCGGGCAGTCGGGCGGTCGGGCGGTCGGACGGCAGACAATGCGGAGATCGGCCGATTGATGGCGCGTGAGAAAAGGCGGCTCGGGTCGCGTTGCGGTCGCGAGGGCGTGGGGCAAGAACCACACCTGCCGAACAAGGTTGGCGGGAGCCGGAAGGCGGGACACGGCCGGGAGCCAGAAAAAAAAAACCGGGAGCTAGAAAACGGGAGGCAGGCCAGAGTTTGCTTCGGCCCAGAGGCGGGTGCCAGATGCGTCCTTTTTTTCCGCGCCTACGTCGTCCCGAACCGACAGCCCCCGCCTCCCCCACGCCCGGCCTGGGGGGCCTGGCCAAATCACGTGGTCTGGCTGCCAAGGTGACAGACAGCAAGGACTGCCGGCTCAGCGCGAGCGGATCCTGGTTGCCAATGGGCCTGGGACCGGACTGGCGGCCGGCCTGGACCGGGCCAGACTCCTTTCTCAGAATAAATCAGTCAGACGAGCCAATTCAATTGCGACAAGTCAACTCCATGTGCTCCGAGTCAACTGCGACGAGTCGACTCCGAGTCAGCCGGCCGAGCCAGACCAACCCCCCCCCCTCTCGGCTGGCCAGGCTTGTGCTAGTCAGGCTTGTGCTAGTCAGGCTGGTGGCGGTCGACTTGCCTCAACGCTCTCTGCTAGTCAGCTTGGCCCATCTCTGCTAGTCGACTTGACCCGTCTCTGCCAGCCGACGACCTGCCCCCGTCTCTCTCCCTCTCTTTACCTGCTGGCTCGCCAGACTGCCCCGCAAACCGAAAGAAGCCGCGGACTTCACCGACTGGTGGAGTAAAAACACGCACCGTTTCTATACGATCGACCACCCCCTCCCTCTTATAGGGGA
>JAOYNC020041205.1:0-12246 GCA_025802115.2 Bertia moriformis
CTGCTGCAGCCTCCGGTCAGGCCGGAGAGTCCCTGGTCGACCTCGGGCGACGAGCTCCCCCAACAGCAGGAAGAGGATCCTGAGGCGACGACTGCCCCCGCCAGTCCGGACAGCACCACCACCGACGATTCCGCCGCCTCGGACAGTGACCACGAGGAGTGGGACTTTGTCCTCCCCCGCGTGCCGGCCCCTCCGGCTCTCATCAGCGGCGGAGTGGATGGCAGCAGCCCCCTCTGCCTGGCCGACCTTGTGGGCGCCATCCAGGCTGGCGGGTCGACCGAGGAGATCCAGACTTACCTGTCGTACTACGACCGCGACGGCGCCGGCCTGGCCCATCTCATCAACGAGCCGGTCGAGGGGGTCCCGGCCTTCTTCTACGTCATCGAGACGCGCCGGCATGACGTGATCCGGATCTGGGCCCGATACGGCGGCGACGTCGACTGCGTGGCCGGGCGGGCCCGCGTGCCGCTCCTCGCGTACGCCATCGCCATCGGCGGCTCGTACGACTGCGACACGCGCCTAGTCGTCGCCACTCTCCTGAGCCTCGGAGCCAGCGTCGGCTGCATCCCTCGGGCCTTCTTCCAGCCGCTCGCCCGCGATCTACCCGAGGACGGGCCTGTCGACCAGGAGCTCGCTGATATTGACGAGGCGGCGAAGCGGTGGGCGACCCCGGCCGCCCGCAAGAGACTCGCCGGTCCGCTCAACGCGGCCTTTACGATCAGATATTACCTACATATTGCCCATTTGCTGAGAAGCCGCTCCGGGGCGGAACGGCAGGTAGCGAAGTCGCGCAACGCCCTCGAGCTGCTTGGCATTCCCTTTTTTCTGATCGGCCAGATTCCGGCCTCGGTCACGCTGATAGACTGGACTATCGGGTGAGATTGGCTGATTCTCGCCTGCCTCCTGTCCTGCTGCGGGAACTGACTCGCGCCGGGCCGGGTAGCTATCTGGCAATGCCGACCCTGCGGCCGGTCGTGTTTGTCTTTGCCGGGCCGTCGGGCCATGGCAAGACCGAGCTCGCGAAGCGGATGGGCGACCTGATGTCGCTCGAGTACCACATGGTCGACTGCACGAGTATGAACCAAGAGGTGGGTGTGGTCCGCTGCCTCTCGGTCGTTGGGGCGGAGCGGAGCTGACAAGCGGTCCAGACCGATATGTTCGGCCCCCGGCGGCCGATGAAAGGGTATGAGTCGGGCTCGCCCCTCAATAATTTCATCGTCAAGCACCACGGCCGGCGCTGCGTGATCTTCCTTGACGAATTCGAAAAGACCAACCGGGCGGTCCGACAGGCGCTGCTTATCCCGTTCCAGAGCGGTAAGGACGGCGGCGGCGGCATCGAGAGCCGGAAAGAACATGGACTGACTGGCGGCCCTCCGGGCCCTCGGGGAGGACAGGGGAGTACCAGGACCGACGGGACCTCAGCGCCGTTGATTGCTCAAAAGCAATCTGGATCCTGGCAACAAACGCGTTTGACGCGACGATCCACCAGTTCTGCAAGAAGCACGAGGCCGTGCTCTTTGATCCTGAGCGCCTGGACAAGGTCGGCCGACTGACCGAAGATCTGTCGAAACTGATTCGGAACGAGTCGATCGGCACGTTTGGGGTCAGTTTTACGCTCTGGTTTTCTTTCCCTCTTCTCTCCGTCTCTCCTTTTTCTACATGCCTTTTTTCCCTCTCTCGGCCCCGCACTGACACGGGCGAACCGCAGGCCCCCGTGACAAGCCGCATCACCGCCTGGGTCCCCTTCCTGACCTTTACGCCATGCGAGCAGGCCGTGGTCGCCGACAAGTACCTTGCCGAGTTCGGCCGCGAGGTCCGCAGGCCGATCAAAATAGCCAACGACGAGAGCGTGGACCGGATCGTGGGCGACGTCGACTTGATCGTCCGGCGCGGCTACGCAGTGTGCGCCGCCATGGCCGAGACCGGCTACGTCGCGGAGCTGGGCGCCCGCAGCGTCATCTGCAAGGTCGAGCAGGCGGTCCGGTTCCCGCTAGTGGGGCACTACCTGCGGAGCCACGAGGAGATCGAGGAGGGACAGGGGCGGCGGCCGTACGTGGTGGAGGTCGATGACGAAGGAGAGGTCGAGGTGATACCGGTGCGGGGGGGTGGCCAGCTGGCTGGCTGATCCTCCACATACCCCGTGTTGTTGGGGGGGGGGGCGAGGGGGGCCTGCAGATGGCGAGGGGGTTGATAGAGAGGGACGACACATCTCGGAGTTATTGTCATCTTGAGCCAGCAAATGCAATCCTAATAGATGGGACTGGCACATGCGGGTGATAAGAGGGCCATATATCTCCAGGAGAGCAGTGAGCGACCGGGCGATGGGCCAGAAAAGCAGAAATCGACATGCATGGGTCGCCACATTTGCCAAAAGCCATTTCCAATTCTGGCTGCAGATTGGCAGCTCTGTCTGTCGAGAGGCCCGACATAAGTGATATACAACGGTGATGGCCATATTTGCCATATTGGATTTGTGCTCCTGCTCAAAGGCCGGTGTATTCACTTGATTCAATTCTGCTGCCTGATCAGATTGCCGTCTCTGGCATGCGGGTACGTTCGCCGGAACCCGACTCCGCTGCTATCAAGACGCCGGAGATAAAACCAGTCTTATATGCCTTCGTTTACTACCTGCTCTCCATTTCCCAACATTCGCAGCTCTTGCGGATGAGGGGGGGGCGCCAGAAAATAGGCATGTAAGTAAGGGGGGGGGGGGCTTGGCCTGTAAACAGACAGGCCAGGTAGGCCGGGGGATTAAGAGAGAGCCCTGACCCTGCCCCCGGGAGCTCCCCCGCGAATGAAATAATTGTCGGCTGACCGAGCCGGCCCCACCGAGCAGATCAGAGCAGATCAGACCGCGCCGACGTGCAACATACACCATCATCATCCTGCAACGCGCTTCTGACCGTCGCCATCATGCGGGTAATAAAACCGTCTTGGCTCAACCACAGCGGTTTGTCCTACAGCTCCCCGCCCGCCCCCACCGCGCCCGGCATTCTAACCCGCTCCCCAGGCGAGCACAAGGATTTCGAGGTATACAGCTGCCACGTCTCCCCCGATGGAGCGCGCCTCGCCACCGCCGGCGGCGACGGCCACGTACGCATATGGTCGACCGAGGCAATCTACAGCTCGGACGAGCCCGCCGCCGCACCCCGCCGCCCGCGCCAGCTCTGCCACATGAGCCATCATCTGGGCACCATCCACGCGGTCCGGTTCTCGCCCAGCGGCCGATACCTGGCATCCGGCGCCGACGACAAGATCATCTGCATCTATCACCTGGACAAGGGGCCGCCGACCATGGCATTCGGTGCGTCGTGTTTCGTTTCGAAGGAAGCGGGCGGAGCCTAGGTGGAGGAGAGGGGGAGGGGAGGGGGGGAGGGGGGAGAGAGCAACCAATGCAAAGAATGGGTGATGATGTGGCCGGGACAAACGGGGGTAATGAGACAGACGCGGCCGAGCTGACCCGGATCGCGGTGTGGGGAACCAGGAAGCGGAAGCGAGCCCTTGCCGGTTGAGAACTGGAAAACATACAAGCGGCTCGTCGGACACGAGAACGACGTGCAGGACCTGGCCTGGTCCGCCGACTCCTCCCTGCTCGTCTCGGTCGGGCTCGACTCCAAGATCGTCATCTGGTCCGGCCACACGTTCGAGAAGCTCCGGACCCTGGCCGTGCACCAGAGCCACGTCAAGGGAGTGACCTTCGACCCGGCCAACAAGTACTTTGCCACCGCGAGCGACGACCGCACCATGAAGATCTTCCGGTTCACCGCGCCGGGACCCAACGCCACCCAGCACGACGTGACCAACAACTTCGTGCTCGAGGCCACCATCACCGCGCCATTCCGAAGCTCGCCCCTGACCACGTACTTCCGCAGGTGCTCCTGGTCCCCGGACGGGAACCACATCGCGGCTGCCAACGGGGTCAACGGACCCGTCAGCTCCGTCGCCATCATCGAGCGGTCCCGGTGGGACAGCGAGATCAACCTGATCGGACACGAGGGCCCCACCGAGGTCTGCATGTTCTCGCCGCGCCTGTTCCACACCACGAATCCGGCCGACGGGGCCGGGCCCGGCGGCGGCGGCGGCCTCGTGACCGTCATCGCCTCGGCCGGCCAGGACCGGACCCTGAGCATCTGGAACACCCACACGTCGCGCCCCGTCGTGATCGTGCAGGACCTGGCCAGCAAGTCCATCTCGGACCTGTCGTGGACGCCCGACGGCCAGACCGTGTTCGCCTCAAGCCTGGACGGCAGCGTGATCGCGGTCAAGTTCAGCACCGGAGAGCTCGGCTGGGTCGCCCAGCCGGAGGAGAACGACCGGGCGCTGCAGAAATACGGCGTGTCGCGCAAGGGCGTCGGCCTAGCCGAGGACGTCGAGGGCCTGCAGCTCGAGAACCAGAGCAAGGCGGGGGAGTCGCGCGCGGTCGAGTCGCGGATGGGAGCCCTAATGGGCGATCTCCCGGTCGCGGGGTCGAGGCCGGCCGCATCCAAGCCGGGAGCCGGTAACGGTGTTGCGGCCAAGAACGGGGCCGCAGCGACGACGACCGAGCCAGACTCCGCCGCGCAAGAGACGGGCCGCAAGAAGCCCGACGAGGAGGAGAGCGCCGAAAAGATCGCGGAGCGGGTCCGGGAGCTCAAGGCGCGCGTCACGGTGGGGAAGGACGGGAAGAAGCGGGTGGCCCCGCTACTGATATCATCGTCTGGCGGCGCCGGCCTCTCGTCGCTACCCCAGACCCGGCTGGTCGGGGCGACGGCGCTCGCGGCCCGGGGGGGGCCGACCGACAACGGTCCGGTCACGACGCTGGACCTCTCCCGCCCCTACGAGGGACTGCCCAAGGGCGGCATCGCCGCCCTGGTCATCGGAAATAAGCGGCGGGCCGTCGGGATCCAGAACGGCGCGGAGGGGGAAGATGAGGACGGGGCGGCCGGGCGGGCCCAGGAGCCCAGGTCCGGCGCCGGCCCCGCCACCCTCCCCATCCTCATCCACAATGCCGACGGCGACCTGGAACCACCCGCGGCCGCGGCCGGACCCAGGGCGGCCGCTGCAGGGTCGTCGTCGTCGCCGTCCGCCTCGTGGTACACCCCCAACATGGACCCCCCCGAGTGGCTCCGACAGGCGATCACGAACCCGTCAACGGCCATGTCGTGCGTGCGGCTGGGCGTGCCCAAGGTGCGGACCCACATCCTGCGCTCGCTCGAGCGCGGCGTCCTCCAGCAGGCCGAGCCGGAGGACGCCGCGGGCGGGAGGGCGGCCGCCGCCGCGGCCGAGAACGTCATCCTCGAGGCCCGCAACCCGGTCCAGCCCCGAGACCCGTCCTCGATCGCCGTCACCAAGCGCGGCGTCCTCATCTGGCAGGACTTCCTGCCCCGGGCCGTCCTCCTGGTCACGGGCAACCGGCGCTTCTGGGTGGCCGCGTGTGAGGACGGCATTCTACACGTGTGGTCGCCGGCGGGGCGGCGCCTGCTCAACCCGATCTTGGTCGAGGCTCAGCCGGTGATCCTCGAGTGCCGGGAGCGGTGGCTGCTCTGCATCACCTCGGTGGGGATGTGCTACGTCTGGGACATTGAGGCACAGCGGTGCCCGCATCCGCCCGCCCCGCTGGGGCCGCTGCTCGAGCTGGCCGCCACCCCGCTGGGGATAGGGTCGGGCGCCGGAGTCGGCGCGGGAATAGGAGGAGGCACGGGATCCAGTGGTGGCGGCGGCGGACCCGCACCGACTCCGGGGCCCGGTATCACCTTTGCGAGCCTCAACTCGACCGGACACGTCATTGTGACCCTGACCAACGGCGACGGGTTCTTCTATAACCGTGACATGCACACGTGGCAGCGAGTCAGCGAGGCCTGGTGGGCGGTCGGGTCGCAGTACTGGAACAGCAATGACTCCTCTGTGAGCGCACTGCAGTCGACAGCGGCGGGGCCGGAGCCACCGCAGCAGCAGCAGCAGCAGCAGCACATCGGCTCGGCGGCAATAACGTCCGTGTCGGCCGGGATCGTCCCCCACCTGGAGCGCCACACCACGACCGAATTCCTGCTCAAGGGTCGGGCCTACACGTTGCAGCGGATCATCAAGATGGTGCTGGCCCGGGATGGGTTTGAGGCGTTTGAGAGCACGGTCAGCATCGCGCACCTGGAGAACCGGGTCGCGGCGGCGATGCAGCTGGGCGCGGCCGACGACTTCCGCCTGTACCTGTTCATGTACGCGAAGCGGATAGGCAGTGAGGGGCTCCGTGGCAAAGTGGAGGAGCTGCTGGCCTGGCTGGTAGGCGGGATGTTTGAGAAGGAAGCGGGCGGGAGCGGGGGCAGGGGAGGGGCCGAGGCTGAAGGGGAGGCCCGTGGGTGGTTCAGCACGGGCGAGACCGTGCTCGGATGGGAACGGCGAGAGCTGCTGAAGGAGGTTGTGATGATTTTGGGTGGGTTTTGTCCTCTTCATTTCCTGTCGCTCTCGGCTTTCCCTGCTCTCCCTGCTGACATCTCCTCTAGGCAAGTACCGCGAAATGCAGCGACTGGTGGTGCAGCATGCTCGCCTGTTGGACATGTCCCTTGACGGAGACCAGGTTATGGACGAGAGCTAGGACTCTGGGGGCGTTGGCATGGGTGCGCGGGACATTGGGTGGCGAGCGGGCCTAACGCGTTGCGGAACTCTGGGATTGGGTAGCGAGAGCGAGAACCAGAATAATACTCGTATGTGGAATACGACGCTGGGCGGGGACTGGTCGAACGACAACAGTGCCGAGGAGACGCAGGGAACTGTGGAGGCATTCGGGTGTGGAGGCGCTGCGGGTCCAGCGTGCTCGACTCGATCCTCGTCCGTACGGGGAGGGGACCACGCAAAAGACTAGTCGGGGGACCGGAGGATTACGGATTGGGGGTTGGCCCCGGGTAAAGGCCTCGTCAGCTGGTGCGGGCTCTGGCGCATTTCCACGCCGTGGGCGTGTGTGTGTGTATTTAGCGCTGGTATTCATCCAGGATCTGGATATCGGCCGGTCTGGAGCTATCTACCCAAGATACATAGACCAACTGGTCGGAAAGAGGTGAGGGGGGGCTACTTAAAGCAGTCAAGGGACTTGTCAGTCTGTCGAGGGCTGGCTCCTCGGTGCGCGGACGGGGCTGAGTGTGGGGGGGTACGGCCTCGGCCTCCTCCCCCTGATCTTCGCTGGTCCTTGGGTCAGGACGCTGGCCGGGTTCTGGGTCCCTTTCCATGACGCGTACATGAGAATAGGCTGGTGATAGCGGCTAGGGTTGATTGTGGGCTGAGAGTATCACTCCGGTCGCCTATCTCTAGTAGCGCGACGAGGTGCGTGTGCCAGCCCACTCACTCGAGATGCCCTCCTCGCCTGTCTCGGATCTCTCGGTTGAGGGGCGGTGATTGGCCAGGTCGGCCGTGTCCGGCATAGCATCCGGTTGGGAAGGGACAGGGCGATGTGCGGTGTTCTGGGACGGGTTTAGCCACACGGCCGCGGCTTTCATTTATCCGGAATAGGACAGATGTCTTGGGGTATATAGAGGCCCGGGGCTACCTTTTAGCTACACGAGGACGGGCGTCTTCAATTGTCGAGGTCGGTCGCTTCCTTCAACTTCATGAGGACGGCCGTTTTCGAGTGACGAGCTTCGCACTTCCAATTATACATGTCCGAGATGTACTGCTCATATGGACAGGGTGGGACGGATGTCTTGAAGTATAGAGGCCCGGCGCTTGCTTTTATCAGGACCCGGACCAATGTCCCACCATACAGATCGGAGATATTCAGTTAGTCTGGACAGGGAACAGATCACTTGAAATATAGAGGCCCGGCGCTTCCTGTTAGTCTGGGGGGCGGGTGGCGGCCGCAGGTGTCTTCAGGCAATGCCACCCGGCCGCCCCTCGCACGTGATTACCCGTCGCACCACCCCCGCCCCCACCAACTACCGTAAAACCAAGACGCGACGAGCCGCGTCCCAGCCGTATCGCCTGTCCCCATAACCCCTATAACCCCGACGTCTGGAACCAGTATTCAATACGCACACACATCCCCCACCCCCGCCCCTCCGCCTCGCCTCTCACACCCCGTCATGGCCAACGCAGTCCCCCCCAGCCCGCGCCACGAGGAGTACCAGTACCTCGACCTGGTGCGCGACATACTCGGAATCGGCGAGCACCGCCCCGATCGGTGCGCCCCCTCTCTCCCCCCGCCCCGCCGGCCCCCCGTTAACATTGATAATTGACAGGACCGGCACCGGGACCTACTCCATCTTCGCGCCCGCGCCCCTCCGCTTCACCCTTCACGACCCAGCCACCCTCGGCCCGATCCTGCCACTCCTGACCACGAAGCGCGTCTTCCTCCGGGCCGTCGTCGCCGAGCTCCTCTGGTTCGTTGAGGGCGGGACCTCGTCCCTGCCCCTCTCCGAGGCCGGGATCCGCATCTGGGACGGCAACGGGTCGCGCGAGTTCCTCGACAGCGTGGGGTTGTCTCACCGCGACGTTGGCGACCTCGGCCCCGTGTACGGGTTCCAGTGGCGCCACTTCGGGGCCGAGTACGTGGATGCCCGCACCGACTACACGGGCCGCGGGGTCGACCAGCTCGCGGACGTGATCCGCAAGCTGCGCACGACCCCATTCGACCGCCGCATTATCCTCTCGGCCTGGAACCCGGCCGACCTGAAGAAAATGGCCTTACCGCCGTGCCATATGTTTGCTCAGTTTTATGTCTCGTACCCGGCCAGGCGGGGGGGGCGCGCCGGCCGAACTTCGCCGCCGCCCAACACCAAGGGCGGGGAGGAGGCGAGCGGGGAGGAGGAGGCGGCGAACGGGGGGAAGGTAGGAGAGCAGGGAACCCCGACAGATGCGCAGCCGAAAAAGGGCCACCTCCACTGCCAGCTCTACCAGCGCTCGTGCGACATGGGGCTCGGCGTGCCCTTCAACATCGCCAGCTACGCACTGCTGACTCACATGCTCGCCCACGCCTGCGACCTCGTGCCGGGGTCGCTCACCCACGTGATGGGCGATGCCCACGTCTACGTGGACCACGTGGATGCGCTCAACGAGCAGCTGGGCCGGGAGCCGCGCCCCTTTCCCGGGCTGGAGATCGCGAGAGAGCGGGGCGGGGGTGTGATCGATGGGTGGCGGGCCGAAGAGTTTGTCGTCAGGGGATACGACCCGCACAAGAGCATCAGCATGAAAATGTCGGTGTAGTCCGGCTCTCGTCTGGGGAGATTATCTGGTCGGGGCACACACCGTAATGGGATTGGCCTCGATTTGACGGAAACGGGCCGAGGGAGGAGAAGAACGCGAAGCAGGGGGATCAGGATCAGAATGCGACAGCGCCGCGATCCGACACGATGATTTCTTGACGTCTGACTACCAATCCAGAGTCGAGTCTAGAAAAGCCGGTACCTAAGAATGGGAATACCGCGCGATACCGCTCGCTCAGGACCGCCCCGGGCCAGTGCACCAGCATGGCAACGCAGTGCATCACTACCTCGCTAGACAAGCGGCTGGTTCATTGAGCCGCACGCAACTGCCAGAAATAAGGAGACCGGGGGATGGGCGCTCTTGCGTTGTGTTCTCTATCTCTATGCCTAGATTCGCTGGTGCCGGAAGGGAAGGGCTCCCGCTTCACAGTGGTCTCCCTGTGCCGTCCCCCCACGTCCCATGTCTGCTGTCGTCCCAAGAAGATCGGTCGGCGCTCTTCGGCCGAGAGCATACCTGGCTGAGGGCAAGAATAAGCGTCGCATGGGGGATCGATGGGAGGGGGAGCCCCAGCCAACTTTTGAAACTTCGGACAAGCTGCGCCGGGATGACGTGACGTGACGGCAGGGTGACGTGAAGACCCCGACGGCGCGTATGCCCATGCCATGGTCTTGGAACGGGCCCCGTGGCCCCAGCAGCATGGCCAGTGCAGACTGCGTGGTATTTTCTCGACATGAAAAAAAGGGACTTGCGCCAGCCGCTTTCTGTTTTCGGAGTAATGTCCACATGCGCGGCGAGGCCGGGACCACGAGCACTTGGTGCCTTCAACGCTGCTGGCCCGAACACACAACGAGCGACCGATCCGCAACACCTGGCTCGCGGCCTCTCAGCAGAGAAGGGATCCTAGGCCGCGGCGGCGCCGGTCTCAGCCGGCCTCGCGACCGACATCGACTGCCTCATACGCAGGGAAATGAAAAATGCTCGTCCAGCCCATTTCAATGATAGCCGTCGATCATTTGATCGAGCCACGACTGCATCGACCGCTATTTGCTGCTGAGCTCTGGCCGATTAAGGGGATGGCGGGCATGGCGGGGCTCAACCTGCGCCGAGAACTCAGCATCTCGGATTCATTCAGCCTCAGGTTGTTCTGAGAGCTGAGGCGCTCCAGGGATTTCGCTGCCGACCGGCCAGAACCGAATCCGTGGAGCTGGCGGACGAGGCGGACGAGGCGGACGAGGTGGACGAGGTGGACGAGGTGGACGAGGTGGACGAGGTGGACGAGGTGGACGAGGTGGACGAGGCAGACGAACCCACCCGCCTTCGGACCCAAGGACCGTGTTGTTTCGGCATCATCTCCCACCCCTTACGATCGAGTTCCGGCCAAAGGAGCCGGTCTTTTTGATTCTCTTCAAGCCTCCGAGCATATGTGCTGCGCAATCTGGCCATCGAGTTCGGGCCGATCTGCCGAGACTTTCTCGTGCTCAGTTTGGATTTGGGTGGAGGATTTCCCAGCGCGGGGGACGGCAGTGTGCTCGGGCCTGTGACAATTTTCTTTTCCAATTCCCGTATATTCTGGTCGGTCTGGGCGATCTGACTTGTCGACTGTACCCTGCGCTCTCTCTGTTAGCGCAAGCGAGATCGAGTTCTCCAAATTCTGGCCGGTCGGAGGGTGCTTATCTGCACGGGGAACCCCACCTGTTCGGGCCCTGGGCACGTTCTCTTTCCAGTTTCCGCCTTTGGGCTTTTACCTCGGAGATCCGACTGTCCAAATATGTTATCCTTCGCTTGATCAGCGTCTCCGGAAGCGAGATGGGGAGTGTGAACTCTGGGCCGGGGGCCGACGGTTTCGTCCGGCGCCACCAGCCGCACCGGCGCGTTTCCCTTGGTTTCCCAGACTCCACGGCCCCCGCCAGCGTCTTGTCTGCTGGCCAATTGCCCATTCCTCGTCAAGGGCGTGCGGGATGGGCGGGATGATAGCTTCGTGTTTTATGTGCTCCACAAACTTGCTCCCGCTGGTTCCGGGGGTTGGAGCTATCGGCTGGCCTCTGGTAGCATCACGGACGGAGATTTTGGAGGTTCGACTGTGAGCTGGCTGCCCGTTGGCAGGTTGATGAGAGACAGACGGTTTGGTCGGTGACGGTTGTCCACCGCGACCAGTGAAGAATAAAGCCGAGCGCCTCAGATTGCAGAAGCCTGTCATGTCGCCGACAGATGGATGGTCTGGTAAGATCCTGGCTGAACAATGGAACGTGAGATGAGAAGGGTCGCGGCTCTGGGCTTTCTATATAATAGACGGGCGATCGGTTGATTAAGGAGGGGAACCGTCGTGGGCCCCATGGGAGGAGGACCAGCGGGGAAGATTGGCGGGGGAAAAGACAGGTGGGTGGCCCGCGCACATCTTGGACCCTGCTCCGCCCTCCTGCTCCGCCCAGCTCACCCCGCATTCACCCACCCCTACCTCATGGCTGCATACACCTTCTCTCATCGCGCCGAGTTCCGGTCGGCTGGTCGGCTCCCGCGTCTGCCGAGGGGAAGACGGCAAGAAATGAGAGGCGTCGGTGGGCCAAGCCAGCGTTGCGGTAGCGGCAAGCTGCCAGACCGGCCGGGGCGACAGTCTGGCCGCTTGACAAGACCTCTTGAAGCTTATGGCTGTGAAGTGCCTACCCGGTATACAGCCTCAAGCACCAAGTTTACTAGAAAAGACCGGAGGGCTGCTAGTAAACGCGACGTGGGGCTGGCCCGAGGCCCAGGTAGCAGAAAGCTTTCGGCCGACCGAGGTGGATTACCAGTGGGGAGGCTACCTGAGCACAGCTGGCAACCGCAATGCGTTGTACGCTGGGGTTTATCCACCTGGCGGCCGAACGGCACCGGAGATCACACTGGATATATATTTTTGGGAAAAAAAAACTGTGACGCGCCTGGCAGGTGTGACCCCCCCCTACAGGGATCTGGGCCCGCTCCGGGCCCAGACCGAGATCTATTCCGTTGCTCCATGGGCAGAAGCAAAGAAAACATGCTGATCGCAGGATCAGTGGTCTGATCGGTCGCCTGATCAGCTCAATGGGGAGCGAGATGGGCGATCGT
>JAOYNC020041309.1:0-74469 GCA_025802115.2 Bertia moriformis
GATCTCGGGCTCAGCCACTTCTGATCGGACTTTCCTGACGATGATGATACCGCGCAGGACTGGTAGTACCCGGCCATCGGGGTAGGAATCTTGCTTGATACACTACGTATTGGCCTGATGATCAACCGTGCTCTGGCGATCAGTTCAAGCCTGACGATCAATTCTCCCCTGCTCGTCAACCCTCCAGAACTTCCACCCTTCCCGCCCCCCTCCCCCGTCGTGGACGCCAACCAGCTTCTCCACCCCCTCATTCCCGACCGCATTGAGGAACTTGTTCAGGTCGATCTCCATCCCCCCCTCGTCGTCCTCGTCCGTCCCGTTCTTGAGCACGGCCGGCCACAGCACCCCGACCCCGTCCCCGCCCAGGGTGGTCTCGAACTGGACAAATCCCTCGGCCTGCAGGCTCGCCTCGAGCGCGTCCATCCTGTCCTGGCCGACGGCGGGCCGGAGCAGCGAGATGGCGCAGCCGCCGCCGCCGGCCCCGGTCAGCTTCGTGTACCCGATGCCCTCGTGGTCGACCAGGGCGCGGATCCGCTCGAGCCGGGGATGCGACACGCCCAGGGACACGAGCAGGCCGTGGTTGATCGTCATGAGCTCGCCGAGGCGGCGCAGGCATTCCTCGTCGCGGGGATCGAAGCTCTCCCGCCCCTCGTCGATCAGGCTGGCCGCCGTGTTGGTGACGCGGTCGATGGCGTCCAGGATGGACCCGACCAGCTTCGGGTGGGCGTCCCGCAGGAGGCCCACCTTGGCGACCTCGTGCGCGGTCGACTTCTGCTGGCGCGTGTCCACGAGCAGGAGCCGCACCTCGGGAAAGGACCAGAGCGGCCGCACCTCGGGCGGGCGGGCGTAGTCGGTCCGCTGGAACACGACGGCCTTGCCCTGGGTCGCGACCGTGTTGTCTACGCCGGACGGATTGCCGTGGATGCACATCTCGGCCACAAAGGCCCACCGGTTGATGCGCTCGACCTGCAGGCGCGCCTCCTCGGGCGGCTGATCCGGGTGGGGGCCCGAGAGGGCCCGGAGCTGCAGTAGCAGCGCGGCCGACATGCACACCGCGATCGAGGCGCTGCTGCCCAGCCCGGCCGAGATCGGGATGGTGGACCGCAGCGTGTACAGGCAGCCGGGGAACCTGGGCGAGGCGAGAGATAGGAACAGGTATAGAAACGAGAGGGCGGAGTTGCGGTGCACCTTGCGGACCGACTCGGACCCCTGCAGCGACACGGCCTCGAGGTGGGGCTGGATCGCGGCCACGAGGTCGGAATCGAGCGTGGTGACGAGATCGTAGTAGTTCTTCTTCTTGGCCGGGTGCTGGAAGGCGGCCCACGGGAGGTCGTCGATGTTCCAGGTGTGGACCAGGTCGATATCGGGGAAGCGCAGCGTGACGGTCCTCTTGGACTTGGACAGGGTGGTGACTAGCAGGTACGACCTGAGAGAGATGGCGGCCGCGAGGGCGGCCTGGAAGTCGGGCAGGGTCAGCCACCACCCAGATCGGACTCGGTGCTCTCTCTCTTTCTCCCACAGCCGCGCTTTCCCTCCCTCTCTTGCGGTCCCTCTCTTTCTCTCGCTCTCTGTCTCTCTCTCGCGCGCGCTCCCTTTCCCTCTCGCTCTGTCTCTCGCTCTCTCTCTCGCTCTCTCCCTATTTCTCTCTCTCTCAGTATCGCACCTTGCCATGGACCACGGCGTGCTCGCCAAAAACGATGACCTTGCCCGGCGCCGAGACCATAAAGGCCGGTATCATCGGGGTCGAGTACCTCCGCGACACGGGATATCCGCCGACGCCGTTGGTTCCGTTCATGTGGACGGTGGTATCTGTGCCTGAGCTCGAAGACGTGGCCGAAGTTGTGGTCGTTGGGCTTGGTAATGACATCGCGTCGGGTGAGGCCGTGTCCACACGGCCGGGGGGGGTTATGGGGTCGGTCGAGGGCGGCAATCAGGCGGAACAAGACTAAAGGTCGGAGACGCGGCCAGAGATGGATCAGAAGCAAGAGGGAGGGATGCAGGCTAGAGAACTCGAGATATAGACAGAGGCAATGAAAATGAGAATGATAAATGTTGACTAGTGTCTGGCGAATACCAATTCTCGCGGGGCAGAGGGACTGAAAGATTGGGAGAGAGATGCAGACAAAGGGGGGGGCCGAGGAGGAGAGGCGGGAGCTCTTCGAGCCTGGGATATACGGCGGGAGCAGCAGCATAGCAGAGCGCCAAGCTCGGAGCAGCAAGGTGCTGTGTGCTAGGGTGGGGTGGTTGGACGGGTGCCATCCGTCAACAGACTTGAAATGGGGGCTGGGCGTGCTAGCATGCCTGGAGGCCTCCGCCAGCATGCAGCCACCACAGCCACCACACCCCACCAAACACCAGCGCCAGCATTCGCGGCCGGACCCCTACTTGGAAGACGATCCGGCTGCCCCCCGTGCCCCCCTCTGCTGCGAGCGGCAATTGGACTCGCGCGCCAACCTATCACACGGCATGAGCACAACCGATGTGACTCCTGAGGCTTCCTCTACTCGAGGCAAGCAACTCGGCGGCAAGCGGTGCCGCGACCGACAGATGACGCTGCAGCCAGCCGGCCCCACTTGTCGACTCGTCGAGCGAGGTCGTTGCGTCCCTGCATTATGAATGCGTGGTGGAGTTTCGACAGAAAGCCGGCTACAGGTGGCCTCTCTGCCCGCTCCCCTCGCTCAACAAGAGCGCCCCAAGACCTAAACTTTTTCAGCAGCTGCGCTCAGCTGCTGTGTCAGAACCCAGATTGGGGACGCTGGGTCTGGGAGGCACAGGACGACGGCAAGGCTATGGGCGATGCTTGATCGACATGCCAGGTATGTATGTATGTATGTATGGTCTTTGCAAGCTCACCCTTATCCAGTCAGGGTGCGAAGAGAAAACGGGCCTCTCATTTCCTGAAGAGGAGGCAGGGAAGCGCTCAGAGACGGGACACTCTTATGATGCGTCAATTATGCTTGGGGGAGAAAACTGCAGGCGTCCCGGCCAGAGCTTTATCCCCCTACATGGCTGACTCGGCCAATGTGTCACATGTGGGTCTAGGAGACCGGCCATATCTTGAGGATGCCAACGATCCGAGGGCCTCGCACAGGGGCGGGAGAGAGGGCGGGGGAGAACGACGCGGCCCTGTGATCGGCAGATAGTCAGCCGGGGGCGGGAGCGGGTGTCGGGGCAGGATGAGCCCTTTTTTTGATGTTGGCTCTACCTGAAAAGATGTGGCCGGCCCCCGGGCCCATACCCGACACAACCAGCTGAGTCGGAGATAACTCTGGATGGGCCCAACTGCAGAGTTTTCTCTTCTCCCCTGAGATACAGACACCCGTCAGAGGAGTGTCCCGTCTCTGAGCTTTCCGTTTTCTCTTCTGATTGCCAGAGCCGCTAGAGCCGCTAGAGCCAGGGCAGCGCCGCCCCCGCCCCCGCCTACCTCGCTGTGGTTATATCCTCATTCCGTGCCCGCAGCTGGCGGAGGTGCGTAGGGGCGGACGCGGACGCGAATGCGGAGGAGGGGGGAGATGAATCTTACAACTTGGCCAGTTTGAGGCTCCAAGCCTAGATTACGATACGTTACCCGGCCCCTCGGGGGTCGGGCGGGGTAAGGCGGCTGAAGAAAGTTTTTGCTAGTGGACCACAGCCGCCCGCGCCCGCCGACGCTCGCCCACCTCTAGTGGACCCCCCGGGCCTGGCTGCTGGTCGGGCGGAATGAGGCTGCTGAAGAATTTTGCTAGTGGACCATAGCCTGCCTACGCTCGCTCGCCCGCCGCCGGCCGCCTCCCCCGCTCGACGACCCAGTAGCGTGCAGTAATTTCAATCTAACAAAATGCAAGACAATCCCGTATCATGCGACGCCCAGCCGAATGTTCTTGCCCTGCCCCCAATCCCTCGCCTCCTCGATTCATTCGGCCGGCAGCCCACCCTGCTGTGGCTGTAGAGCGAGAGAACTTTCTGCTCTACTCATCATTACTCTTACTCATCCAAGATCTCTCGCTCATTATGGTCAACCATGCAGCTATGGTCGGCCGCGCAGCCTCGACCCACCTAAGCAACAGCCCGGGTGCTCCGATTCAGCCAATAACGCGGGCCTCCTATTTGGCCAACAAAAAAAAAAAGCAGGAGTAATCGATAGCGGCAGAAATGTCAGGGGGACCCGACCCTCGATTCGACGTGGTAGCGGTATAAAATAACGACAGCCCCTCAGGCTCCCTGCTTTCTTTCTACTGCTCCTCTTACGCACCCCCCGCCTCTACCATAGCTATTTAACACCTACGACTTGACGCCAGCACGGTAGCGCCCTTACTACCGAGGCCAGGCTTATTCTGTCTATCTTCTTTTCTAGCTGCGACTCGGGGGTCTATTTTTAAAAAAACAACAGAAACGGCCGCTCTTATCGGTTGCGAACACATACTGACCCTAATCGAAAGCGAATCTGGCAGGCAAGGATGGCGGAGCCGAGTCCGGACGATGCAGCGAAGATGGAACTGGAGACCTGGCAGGGAACGGTGGCGGAGCTGACTTCGGACTGGAAAGAGGCTATCCAGGCAGAGTTCAAGGCAGGAGGTCCCGAGAGTGAGAATGGCTGGAACTTGTTATGGAATTATACGGAGGGTCTCCGCCCTGGTTCCAAGGTTCCACGTGATATAAAAGTATGTGGTAACGAGGCTACAGCTAGAAGGGAGTTCATTTCCACTATTATTTACTAACTGTTCATGTAGGTAAGACTGATCAACCAGGTCCTCCAACCTGTTAGTGTCCAGGTGACCTTGAAAATTCTTGAGACGAAGGAGACTGCGGATTACAAGGTTCCTCGGCCGGTCGAGGTTTCTAAGCCAGTCGCGGGCAAAAAGGGCAGGCCAGGGAAAAATAACCTTCCACCCTCCAAGAAGCGAGGCAGGCAACCCACATCCGCCAATTTGCGAGCCTCAACCACCGAGCCGCGAGTCCCAACCCCTGAACAGCCAGTTGCATACCCATTTTATGGGGGGCCACAAGGGCCGGCCTCGACGCACAGTTGGGACACCGGGACATCCTCATCGCACCACTGGAGCAACAAGACCAACGGTCATACTATGCCGGGAACCACGCACCCCCCGGACCCATCCAGAGTTACCAGTCTCATAATCCCCCACTCTTCCAGGGTAGCCAACCTTATAATCCCCGACAGTTCCAGCATCACCAAACTCATGATCCCGTTCGACAGGAATACGAAGGATCCATTTTTATACCGGGCCCCATGATATCTCATTCCCGGCGGGCGACACAACCCATGATAACAGGTAGCAGTAGGCGGGTGTCAGTGCGGTCGCCCTCGCCCCCGAGAGTGTGGTCGCCCTCGCCCTCGACAGTGCGGTCGCCCTCGCCCTCGACAGATCCGGGCCAGCCTAAAACAATCAAAAGGCAAAGGAAGGGATCAGCGAGTCCGACCCCGGCCGAGGCGGCACTCGCGAGCACGAAAAAAAGCAAGGTGGGCCCAGCAACGACGCAGACTCTGGGCTAGTGGAAAGAAGATTCGAGCCGGCGGGCAGAAAGTTCGAGCCGGGGGGAAGGGTCCACAGCAACGGGTAGCATTGAGTTGGCATTATCGAGGCCGCAGTTGCCGAACTAGCGAGGCTCCAACTCACGTTCGTCTTCTTGTCAATGGCTGGTTACTGGCTACGAATCTGGCCTCGCTCTCGCCTGTTACCGACTGGGCGCGAAGGTGGTCAGCATAGGAAGGCAAAAAGCGGCTGTTGTTATCAGCACTTGGTCCGACTCTTCCTGGCCTGCTACCCGGCGCACTTGGGCTCTCCCGGGTCTGGTGGTGGTGTCATGCCGCTGATCCGGCAGCAGGCAATATGAGGAAGATGGGGAACAGTTGGCAGGCGGTGGGCGGCGGCCGGCGGCCGGCAGAATTGGTCGCTAGGGAAAGCTCGGCAATGACTGTTGGTTGGCATGGACTGAAATCGGACGTTTTTTCAAACGGGTTCTTTTTATCTGGTGTGAATGGATTGGGATTTCGTCGGCTATTGGCTTCTTTATAGACTTGAGACGGCTGAGTTTTAGAAATGACAAGATATGATGACGAGAGCCAAGTTCTTCCATAATATCATCGGCCCCGACCGGGTCTCTCGATTGCACCCCAACGGAGACATCGGGCTCCCTACGGCGCCCCGACGACGTCTGGCTCTCCATCCTAGACGGCCAGACAGACACAGAGTATCCAGCTCAACCCCTTTAGCGGAGATGTCGACACTATACAGGCTTTTATAGATATTCGTTTCCGTCCTTAGAGTCGTCCTAGCTTCTCGTTCGCTGCGAGGACGGCTCAGTTGTGATCAGACGGGTAGAGCGATGCCACCGGACTCAGGTTGTAAGAGAGACCGCGCAGGGAGTTTTTTCTATCGCTCGCTAGGGGGGGGCCGGTACTAGCACGAAGAGCGACGCGGCAGGCCGAGTCATCTTTGGTAATCCAGAGTCAATGCGAGAACGGAGCTGACGTCACCGGTCGGCGTCGACGCCATGCGGAGTGAGGTTTTCTATATTACTGTCGTCTGGCCCGAACGATTTATTTATATGTTTCTGATTCGGACGCCCACCCGCTGTTCTCGCGCCGGGCGGCCATCCATCTCCATCGTAGTCCCGCATCCACGACAGCCCTGTCCATGACGGTCCTATCTATACAAGGTAGCCTTTCCGCTTAACGGCCCTGGCCATCCGAGGATCACCTTCATTGGCCGGCTCTGCCGGTTTTGCGTCTGTTTCTTGCGCGGCCGTCCTGCTGTTTCGTTTAATGAATATATATGCATCTATATCCGCAAGACGCCCCGTACATGAATGACCCCGAGGCTGCTCTCCCGCCGGCTGCTGTCCCCGCTCGAGGCGGGCATGTGAAATCCGAGGTATCATTTTGCTGTCCCGTCCTGGCTCGCTATCCCTCTACTAAAAGATCCTCTCCTCCCTGTCGGTCCCATAGTCTTCAAATCTTGCACGCGCGTGCGCGCGCTCGTCCCCTCACAGGGCCCGAAAGTTCTGTGACGCAATCAGCCACCGGCGCGCGCCGCGCGGCTGCGCGTCCCGCTCCATCACGTCCCAGTTGGGCACCAGTACAAAGACCTCGCAGAAGTTCTGGTGCGCGACGCTGCCCCCCAGCCCGGCCGACATCCGGCCCGACACCTGGGCCAGGAGGGAGGCGCGCTGGCCGACGCCCGGGCCCGAGCCGGCCTCCCAGTCGGGGCCCCGGGCCGACGTCGAGGCCGCCGGAGGGGCTCCCAGCGAGAAGTTGGGGTTGGCGATCTGGCAGTCCACCAGCTCCACTTCGTATTGAGCCCGCGAGGGGACGGAGCCGGATGCCAATGGGTTCGACGACTCCCCGTTGGTGAGGCCGCGCTGCGGTTGCTTCAATGGCGGCGGCGGCAGCGACGGCGGCGGCGGCGACTGCTGCTGTTCCGACTGCCGCGACGCGAACGGGTTCACCTGCTCGGCCAGCAAAATCTCGTACCGCGCAGGCGTGATCCCAGCGAGTCCGTTGATTGAGATGTCGGGCGGCATTGCGGTCTCGTAGCGCGGGGAGCAGGACGTGTAAAAGGCCCCGATCGGAGAGCCGATGTTGATGGCGTGGTAGAATGCCTTGACGAAGGACTCGGCGGCTGGACGGGGGCGGAGCAGAGCGGAGCGTTAGACAGGCCGGCGCGGGAGAAGGGGCGGTGCGGGAGAAGGGCCGGTTGACCGAGGCCGGTTCGTAGATACCCTCGGATGCGACCTTGACTTCGGTTTCCGCTCTGTAAGCCATGTTGGGCGGGATAGCCGGTCGGCCGAATTTGGCTGGAGTAGGGGAGATGGTGGGTGGCCAGAGGCGGGGGGGTCTGCGAATTGTATGGATATTTTCGCTGCAGTCTGTCGTCGTCGCTGTGGATATAATGAATCAATGCCCGGCCGGTCCGCTGCCGCGATAGGATATCATTGATAGGTTTGCCGTCTGAGCGTTCGCGGTAGATATATGGATAGGGTCGGTCGATAGGTCTACTGCAGGGTCGTTGTCGAGGCGATGTTGGGAGAGGGCTAGCGGAGCGGCGGAGCGGCGCTGCGAAGTCCAGATCTTGGAGTTGGCGGGGGTGCGTGCGCATGTGCATGTGCTTGCCGGCCTGCCCCACCAGGATACCATCGCCATCTCTCCTAAATCTTCCACCCCTACATCTTCTCCCCCTGATACCATGCCACTCCTCCTCTTCCGTCCTCCCCTGCGTCGGGTGGGCGCGGCATCAACCCCCAGTCTTTGGGTATGCGCATCCTGTCGCTCCCGCCGCTCCCGCCTGCTCTCCCCCTTCCAGCCAAGACACCAAACCCCCCCCTCCAATTCTACCTCGGCTCCTCCCCCACTCCCACCCCCGTCCAAGCCCTACTACGTCACGACCCCGATCTTTTACGTCAATGCGGCTCCCCACCTCGGCCACCTGCACTCGATGGTGCTCGCCGACGTGATCGCGCGATGGCAGCGGCTCCAGGGCCGGGCCGCCCTCCTCAGCACCGGCACCGACGAGCACGGCCTCAAGGTGCAGCAGGCGGCCGAGCGGGCCGGCCTGGCCCCGCAGGACCTGTGCGACCAGAACTCGGCCGGGTTCCGGCGGCTCGCCGAGGCGGCCCGGGTCTCGCACGACCGATTCGCGCGCACCACCGACCCGCGCCACCGCGAGGCCGTCGCCGTCCTCTGGGAGCGGCTGGTCCGGTCTGGTCACGTGTACAAGGCCTCCCGGGCCGGCTGGTACGGCGTCGGGGATGAGTGCTTCTACTCGGACGACGAGGTCGTCCGCAGCCCCGACCCGCTGACGGGCCGGCTCATGGTGGTGGCGCGGGAGACGGGGCGGGAAGTGACCCATGTGACGGAGGAGAACTACCACTTTCGGCTCAGCGCCTTTCGGGAGCGGCTGCTCGACTTTTACGAATCAGTCCGGCTCCAGGCCGGGGTCGGGACCGGGGTCGGGAGCGAGAGCGGGGGCGAGAGCGGGAGCGAGAGCGGGGGCGAGAGCGGGGGCGAGAGCGGGGGCGAGAGCGGGGGCGAGAGCGAGAGCGACGGGTTCGTCACGCCTGCGCACGCGATGGCCGAGGTCGTGTCCTGGGTCGACACCAAGCTGGTGGACCTGTCCATTTCGCGGCCCAGCAGCCGGATCCGATGGGGCATCCCCGTGCCCGGGGACAGCTCGCAGACGGTCTACGTATGGGTCGACGCGCTGACCAACTACATCGCCCAGGCCGGCTATCCGACCGGCTGGACCGACGGGCACTCGCGCGCGGCCCGGGCATCCGGCTGGCCGGCCGACCTGCAAGTCATCGGCAAGGACATTGTGCGATTCCACTGCGTGTACTGGCCGGCCTTGCTCCTGGCCGCCGGCCTGCCCCCGCCCCGGCGCGTTCTCGTCCACGCCCACTGGACCATGGGCGCGCGCAAGATGTCCAAATCCTCTGGTAATGTGGTTGAGCCGTTCGCGGCCCTGTCCCGGTGGGGGGTCGACCCCCTGCGGTACTTCCTCATGGCCGAGGCCGGGGAGCTGAGCCGGGACCGGGCCTACGACAACAGCCGGGTCTATTCCCGGGTCAAGAAGGGGCTGCACGGCCAGCTCGGCAACGCCCTGAAGCGGGTGGCCATGCCGAGGGATGGCCTGTGGAGCGTGGAGCAGTGCGTGCGGGAGATGATACAGGTCCGGAAGTGGGACCCGCTGGAGGACGCGGCCGGCGACCCGCTGGCGGCGGCGCTCGTGGCGCTGCCGGCCGCGTTTAAGGACAAGATGGATCGGTTCCAGATCACGGCGGCGCTGAGGCTGGTCGACAACTTTATCGTTGACGTGAGTTCCGTTTCTGCCTGCCCATTTTTGCTGCCGGTCCAGTTTTCCGGTCTCCCACCCGTCTATCGAGATCCGGCAGCAGACCAGTGGCAAGCAGCCCAGCACCGCCCACGCAGCTGACGCATGGAAATCAAAAACAGCTCAACCGGTATTGGGAAAAGGCCAAGCCGTGGGATAGCGACACATTGAAGGACCCGTCTGGCCGGGATGGCGTGACCAAGTGCGTCTTCCTGGCGGCCGAGGGGATGCGCATACTCTGCATCGCTTTGCAGCCGGTAATGCCGGACAGCATGGCCACAATGCTGGATCTGCTGGGCGTCAAGGAGTCGCGCCGGGGCTGGGCCCACGCGGCCCCGGGCGCAGACGACCACTACGGGGCCCGAATGGCCGCACTGGAGAACCACGACGGGATAGTGTTTCCCCAGCCACCGCTGGAGGAGGAGCAGGAAGCGAGGGGCGGAAGGTCCGCTTCTGGGTCGAGGAGGCTGGCGAAGAGCCAGAATGCGCAGATTTGATATCATGGCGCTGTTCGACGTGGTCCAGCCTGGGGGCGTAGGTGTGGCCGTGGCTGAAGACCAAAGGTGTAGGGCGGGGGGACGCCCCCCCGTCACCCCACCTGCCAGCCACACTTACACCTTGATCAGCGTCATGGCACCATGGGTAGGTGCGCGCTGCGGCGCCCGCTGCGCACGCTGCTACGCACACTGCGCCAAATCACTGGCTCAGCCAGGGTTTGAAACCGACACTGGCCTGCCAGGCACGCTCGCTCTGTGCTCCACCCCACTCCGCATTCTCCACCTCCCCCGGACCATTCATTTTCTTGCTTGCTCCCTCGGTCAAGGACAATGTCGCGGCTGCTGCAACTCGACGATTCCTCTCCCGTTTCCCTACACCCCTACTCCCTACACCCCTACACTCCTACTCCCTCTCTTCGTTCTCTTCTTTTCTACTTTCGACGCCCCCCGCACGGGTTGACTGGCTGGCTCAGAGCTGAAGGCGCTCTGCTCCCGCCGGTATCTGTCTCGTGTTTTTTATTTCTCTAGCGGAGCTCGAGCTCGGCCGGCCTCTGGGTCTGGACCGACCCGACCAGACGACCTCTGGGTGGAGTAAAAGGGCAAGGGAGCGGAGCAGGTCCCGTCTCAGGCGGTTTTATTTTTTGATTTTTAATCTTGGGTTCATTTCATCCCGACTGGTGATGCTCAAGACCGGTTTCTGGTTTCTTGCGCCTGCCGCCCAGCCTCGATTACGCCGGCTTTTCGGTGCTGCTACTCCTGCAGCTAGCTAGCCTCGGCCTCCAGCCCAGCCGAGCCGAGCGACCACAGCCTCAACCCGACCGGCACGCCATAGCCCCACCTCCACAGCCACCCCGGAGATACATCACAGAATGGCCTTTCTCGAGGACCCCCGACTGCGGCAGCGCTGGAACCAGATCTCGCACAACGCCGAGGCGGTGACGGAGAACGCAGCGGCGGGGATCTGGACGCTCCAGCACCGCTACATCTCGCCCTGTCTGGGGGCGGTCGCCGCCTCGTTCGACCAGTGCGCGAGCGTTTGTCTCGGCGAACCCGAGGAGCGGGCCCGGCGGCGGCGCGAGCGCGAGCGCGAGCGGGCCCGGCACCGGCCCGAGTATAGCTTTGACTTTTACGACGACTGGTACAATGACTTTTACGACGAGGGCGGCGGCGGTGACCCCGGCGGCGGCGGCGGCGGCGGCCTCGGAGGGGGTGGAAGCGGGGATGCTGGAGGCGGTCGTGGTGGTGGCGGCCGTGGTGGTGGCGGCCGTGGTGGTGGCGGCGGCGGCGGATTGTTTGGGCGCTGGGGCGTCGAGGACTGGGACCGTCTCCTCGCCGGAACGGGTCCGGCGCGACGCGGCGGCGGAGGTGCGGGCGGTTCCGCCGCCGCCGGTACAGAGATCACGGAGCAGCCTCGGGCCAAGGCGGGGATGAGCTACGGCACCACGAGGTCGGCGGCGGCGCGACGCAAAGGAACGCAGGAGGACCCGACCATCATTCCCAGCACCCAGCCGATCGGCTTCCTCGCCTGGCTCCCGTTTCGGATCGGGGGCCGGCCGCTCAGATACAAACCCAGCGCGGCTGATCTGCAGGAGAACCCGACACAGCACCGGCGGCGGCGGCGGCGGCCCCCTCGCCTCCCCGGCAGCGACGAGACGCAGCCGCTGCTGGGGCCCACCGACGACGCCGACCGTTCCGGAGTTGACACCGAAAACGAGAACGACAACGACGATGCCGAGGCCGAGGGGGCCGAATACTCGGCTTATCGGCGCGAGACCGCGGCCGGCACGGCCGCCCCGTCAAGGAAGCGGAGCGGCACCACCGGCTCGGGCAACACGACGTCGGACTCGTACCGGTCGCGCGGGGACCTGTTCCCCTCGGACTGCGAGGGCGAGGAGGACGCCATCCCGCTCGAGGATGAGGCCTTCGCGGTGGCGCTGGACCGGGTCGCGGCCGGAGACGACCGGAGCAGCGCCCGGACTCGGAGCAGTGGCCGGACGAGAAGCAGCGGCGGCAAGGGCAAGAAGGTCGTCGTGATCGACTGGACGGGGACGGACGGGGGCGCGGGCGCGGGCGCGGGCGTGGGTGTGGCGGTCTCGAGGACGGTGTCTCGGAGCACGGTGAACTCGACTCCGTCAGCGCGACACTCGCAGCACTCGTCTACCGACATGGGCCGGCAGGGGGGGGAGACCCCGCCGCGGCCCGTGGAGGCGCACGCGCTCTCATCCCCGGCCCGGACCGGATCGACCGATGGCGGAGCTGAACAAGATGACGAGAGAGAAGTCTCTGCCGCGGGGGTGGTCCCGTTTCCGTCTCGTGAGGTGGCCCGCTCCGACGAGGATGGGACTCCATTTCCGTTCCGCGAAGAGGCCCGCCCCGACGGGGGATGGGCGGACGGGGACGGGGACAGGGATGGGGACGGGGACGGGATCACGACGGAGGCGGCCGGTAGCGGTCGCGAGAGGGCCAGGTCCCCCCCGATCGGGTTTGTGCCGGCGCGCCTGCCGCAGTTCTCGTAGCCAACCGGGAACCGCCACCAGGAACCAGCCAATCGGCGATCGATCCGGGAGCACGGGTCATCTTTTCTGTTCCAACCTTTGCATTTTTATCCTGTATATAACTACCGGGCACTCGGTGGGGGGGGTGGCTCAGGATGATGCAGGCAGGGCCTGGCGATGTAGAACTGGGACGCAACGGCACAGTCGGGGCAGAGTGGAGCAGAGCACTCCTGGGACAAGACCTCACTGGATCGGATCGCAGCAGGGGCGATGTGGTATGGATCATGGGCATGGAGCATTGTCGATCCATCTATCGGGAGCGATGGGCCGGGCATTTATCATGGCCGTTATCTGTCGTCTACCCATCTATCAGACGCTATGACACGGACATGGCCGCCATCAATTATTGTCCATGTAGCAGTCGGGAGCAGTGGGGGGATGGCCATGCGTGATGGCCAGGATGAGTTATTGTCGACGTATCGGACGTTGCTGTCCATCGATCTATCAGACGCAATGGGACATGCATTAAGGCCGTCGATTACTGACGTTGCTATCCGTCTATCTATTAGATGTCATTGGGCATATATGACGGGTATCAAATATTGTCCATATGTCTACCGGACGTAATAGGCTAATAGGGCATGCCTCGCGGGTATCAATTGACGTCTACGTATCGGACGTAATGCGACGGGCATTTTCTATAGATATAGCCTGTTCCCCGTCTCTCTACCGCACGCTATGGGACTTGCATGTACTGTTCCACGTATCTGTATCCACGTGTCGGAAGAGACGAGGCAGGTAACGTGCAACAGAGTCGGGAGATCAGGCAGTCAGCACCACCAGCACCACCAGCACCACCACCAGCACCACCGCCTTATTCAAGCCCACGCCATATTTCCCCATGCACCTCTCCGCTGCTGCCGCCCTCCGCATCCCTCCATCCGAGCGACCAGTCAACCAGCCAGTCAGGCTTGGGCTGCCTGCTTGGCCAGCCAGGCTTTGGCCGGCTGCGCGATGGTGTCGGTGGGGGGGGCGAGAGGAGGGCGGGGTGGGTCCCCGAGACTTGCCGGGGCAGGAGGGCGAGAGGCGAGCGGGGTAGGTCCCCGAGACTTGCCGGGGTAGGAGGGGCATGAGCATGAGCAGTCAGTCAGTGGGTGGCGGGAGCGGCGGCAGCGGCGGGAGCCGAGGGAGCCGTCTGAGCCAGACCGAGTGTTCCCCCTCAACCCCGTCTCCCCCTCAACCCCGTCTCCCCCACCATCTCTCATCCACCCCTCTCTCCCCCAACCTCCTTCCTCGACCCTCTCTCCTCGACCTCTCGGTCTCTCTCGAGACGGCAACGGAGGTTGATCAATCAGGACCACCGAGAACACGGGTACTAATAATCGTCGGCAAGGTGGTCGTGATCGTGTCTCGTCCGAATTCAGCCCGTTCACCCACTCGGCATATATATAGAGAATAAGGACGCGACAGTTAACACGCGCTCATCTCGGCTCAGTAGCCCTGGCAGACCATATAGAGTGAAATACCACGTGCCGACATATATCACCGCGGCCGGCTCTGCCTCTGCCTAGCGGCCGGCCCGTCCTACGGCCCAAACCTCCCCATGACTGGCCTCGACGGATTGGGAATAGTAAGATGCTGTGGCCACAATTCGCTCACTCCCGCTCCGCCAAACGCCCCATCCTGCCGGCCCAGTCGCTATGCTGACATGAAAAACAAAAGACACGAGATTGGGAAGACGCAAGTGAGAGATGGAAAGAGAAGAGCAAGATATGAAAAGAGAACCAAATCACGGGTGTGGCCGTGGGCTGCTGCCCTCACATACCCTGGCCAGACTCATCTCGGTCGTTCCATCGGCCGGCTGGTGTCGCGCTCTCACTCTTTTTTGTCCTCCTCCTTGTCCCCCTCCTCCTCCTCATCATCATCCTCACTCCTACTTGTCCTCCTCATCCTCCTCCTCCTCATCCTCCTCCTCCTCCTCCTCCTCCTCCTCCTCCTCGTCATCATCATCCTCTTCCCCGTCGCCCTCCTCAAACTCGGCCTCGTCAAGCTCCTCATCGCTCTCGCTGCCGAACGCGTCCGCGCCGCCGTCGGATTCGTTCCAGAATTCGTCGTCGTCGGTCAGGCCGTGCGGCTGCGGGGCCGGCTCGAGCTCGGCGGTGGTGGGGAACCGGACGCCGACCGGAATCTCGGCGCGCCATGCCTCGACGGCCTTGCGGGCACGGACATTGTACTCGTCGCGGCGGATGCGGTACTGAACACTGGCGTCGACGTTGGCGGGAGAGCTGGTCTCGGGATCGTCCAGCAGCAGCAGGACGGATCGGAGGACGGACTCGACGCCCTGCAGCGGGCTCCAGCGCTCGCAGGCCTGCTCGCCCGACGTCTCGTCGTGGCCGGGGGTGTGGAGGATGGAGATGCAGAGCCTGCCGTCGTTGTACACGTTGGGGTGGAACATTTCGCGGCCGAGGAAGCGGAAAGTCGGCGGCTGGTAGGGGTACTCGCGAGGGAACCGCATCTCGGCCTGGTTGGCAGTCTCTGTGGTCAGATGCGGCCGCCGTGGAGGGGGAACTGAAGAAGGAGATTGGGCAGAGGAATAATAGAGGAGGAAGACGATGGGAGAGGAAAGGAGAGTCAGATAGGAGAGGAGAGGAAGATAGGAGAGGAGAGGAAGATAGGAGAGGAGAGGAGGATAATATGATGGGAGAGGAGAAGAGGATAATAAGGAGAGGAGGGTGATCTCTCTAAAAGGAGGAAGAGGTGGTGATGATAAAGGAGGATGAGGGGGAGAGGTGGGGTGGGTAGAGGAGGGGAGAGGAGGACAACAAGGAGAGAGAGAGGATAGGAGAGGAGAGGAAAGGAGGATAATAAGGAGAGGAGGATGAGGAGGGGAGAGGAGGGGAGAGGAGAGGAGAGGGAGAGGAGAAGAATAAGATAATAAAAACCGACAGGTGCATACTTTTAGATATGCGCCGTCCCAGATGCTCTCGGGGTTGACCACCATCAGGCCAATGTGCCACACAAAGATATTTGATTCATCCACCTGTGCCAGCCGATCCACGTCAGTCCGGCCCATCTCGCCTCCTTGGCTCTCGGCCGGGCCGGCCGGGCCGCGACGACGGCGGGGTGGCAGCACATGCATACCTTAAGATGCACCCATTTCTCCTTACGCAGCGAGGCAAGCTCGCTCAGCAGCCTCTTCTGGGCCATCAGGCGTCGCGATCCGAATAAAAGAAGAGGTGTACTCGAGGCCGGCGGCGGTGGCGGCGGCGGCGGCGGCGGAAGGACGGGAGCGCTCAATGGTTGGCGACCGGCAAGACGACGGCTGGGGGGGAAGGACGAGATCTTTGCTGGATCGCCGAGGCCGAGTTTGATGAGGAGAACCAAGCGCCGATCGCGCCGGCGAGTACAAACCCAAACCAAACAAGTTCACGGACCAATGGGGAATTCCGAGTTCTCCCCGGCGGGCGCGTATTCACCGATCGGAACCGAGGACGTGGCCGTGGATGAGATTTGGCCGGATCGGGTTGGAGAGAGAGGAAGAAAGAGAAGGAACCACCAGGCCAGAGAGCACCAGAGCAGAGCAGCACCCGAGGAGTACAAGTAGCGCGGCGGCAGGCCAGCAGCAGGGTCAGGCGCCAGGTGTCAGCCGTTAGCGCGCGGGAACTGGCGGCCAGGCTGGCCGTCCCACCCTGGCAGGGGGGCATTGTTAACAACTGCTACGCGCTACAAGACTTGATCACACGATGCCTGCCAGGCTTGCCAGGCCTGCCACGCTGCCTTGTTGCCTGACGGCCAGACTGCCTGACCTGACTGCCGGATTGGCTGACCTGACTGCCCGACTGCCTAACTTGCACACTGTCGCACTGCCCGACTGCCCGACCGCCTGACTCGTTCAGTTTGGCGTGTGGCGGCAGGGGCCGACACGAAAACAAAGACTATCTAGAGAAAATTGGAGGTGGCTGGCACGGCTGCTGCTACTCGATGCTCGGTGCTCGCGCGTGGCATTGTTTCGAGCCGCCGGTCCGGCCACCACGGAGACCCTCTCAACGATATCCGGATCCAGGTCCAGCATGGACAATAGAACAACACATGGCAGCCCCCTCTCTCCAGCATGCAGCTCCTGGACGAACAATGGCGTGAAATCTATATACCACAAGGGGGCTGATATCCCAGTACTTGATTGATATGACGGGGTTCAAACCCTCCTTGGCGACCAGACAGACAATGGCATTAATGATACCCCGTGAGACTCTGGCCGGCCCGCCCCGTCCGCCCGATATCCGGCTCCTGGACAAACAGCGGCAGCGATAATCTCACCCCGGATCTTGGCTGGTATAAAGCCTGGGCCCTCGGACAAGCAGGCAGACCGACGTCGTCGCCAAGAGATGAGCCATCTGGCCAATCAGCCCGCCAGGATGGCCAACCTGCCAAGACAGCTGTCCTGGTGACTAGTATCTCGTGGCTGGGTCGGCCCGGAAGCGCAAGAGCGGTCCAGCTGCCCGGGGAAGGCTGCCCCGCCCTGGCCACCAGCCGCACCCATGAAGCAGGAACAGCAGAATGTCACCCCAAACTAAGAACCTCCTCCTTGGTCATCACCAGACACACCTGTATCAAGAGTCCAGCCAGCATCAAGAGTCCAGCCAGCATCAAGAGTCCAGCCGGCATCAAGTGTCCAGCCGGCATCAAGTGTCCATTCCGCTGCCGTGTCTTGCTAGCTTTTCATCACGGTGCATGATGCTAGGGCTGGCCAACCACCAGCCTCGGGTTCCCTGCCTCCTGTCCCCACCCCTCGCCCGCCCCTCGCCCGCCCCTCGCCCGCCCCGGCCAGGCCGCCACAAGGCGGCCGCGACCCCCAGGCCTTGACCCTCAATACTTGGACCGAGGCCCGAGGCCCACGCCCAGCTATGCCACCCTCTCCCTCCATCCTGTCCCTCAAAGAAGCCTGCCCGCCGCCACAGGTCCGGCTGGCCGAGTCGCTCAAGACGAGGTCTTGCCCTTCTTTCGCTTCCTGGCGACCTCCTTGATGACCAGGTCTGTGTGTTTCCCGTTAGCAACTCCGGGTCCCCCGAGGTCTCTTCTGACCCAACCCATCGGCCATTGGCCCACCAGAGGCCAGCCGCCGCCCCTGCTACTTGAGGGGACAGCCAGCCATGCTTACTCGGTGGCAGGCTTTGCCGGAGCTTCTCCGCCTTCTCGCCGTCCTTCAGCACGAGGGTGTAGAGGTACCGCGGGCAGCGGACCTTGAACTTGATCGACCCGTTCTTCTTGTTCCTCTTGATCCTGGCCGCTGTCCCGAGTCCCGCCGTCAGCTGCGACGCCCGGCCAGCACCGGTTGTGTCCCGCGAGTCGAGCCACATGGTCGTGGTCTTGGATGAGAAGGACGAGCAGGAGGAGGAGCAGGACGAGCTGGAGGAGGAGCAGGACGAGCTGGAGGATGAGGAGGACGAGAGAGGGCCGTACACTTGGCGGCTCCGCGCCGGCAGATCTCGATGAACTATACAAAGGCCGCCAGGCCGGGACGGTCAGCAGCTGGGACCTCGGCTGGGGGATCGTGGGTCGCATGGCGATTGATAGTCCGGGACATACGTGTTTGATATCGCTGACTTCCCGAGGCATCTTGGCGGGAGAGACTGGTTTCTTTTTCGGGAGCTTGGGCTGCTGGACCGGCCGTGCCGAGAAATTGCTGTCGCGGGTGATGATTTTGGATATCGGGTGGCCGATTGATTTTTGTGCGGCTGGGGGGGGGTTTTTTTGCGGAGGGTGGCCGCCAGGGCTGTGGGGCTGCAGGTGGTGGCAGGTTGTGGCAGGTGCCGCCCGGGGGAGACTGCGTCCCTTCAGAGGATGGAATTGCTGACTCCGAGCCAAGAACCAATTAGTCATCAGACAGCGCCATCTCATCCATTTCCCGTCGCGCCGTCTTCCCGGCCGACCCCACCAAATAAGCCATCGCCGAGATCGTCATCGATTCCTCGCCCGACTCCCGCCAACAAAGACAGCAGCTACGGCAACTACAATAATAGCAATGCCGACTCCTATCGACAGGGTCATCAAGTCTAATGTGCGTCTCATCTCCCCCAATCCCACACCTTGCCCCTCTCCATCATATATGTCCCTCTCTCCACCCTGTTTTCCATGATATCCTCTCGTCTAACTCTGCCCGCAGAGCCTATTACTCGGTAGGCCCCTGGCCCTAGGCTGGCCAAAATCCCCGTGCTGATCCGGCCCTCTCCAGCATTCGGCGGCGTTATCCTTGCCGTGGCCGCCTGGAGCATCTTTGGTGGGGACATGTTCCCGCCCACGGCCGACCCCGCCGCCGGGGAGGCCGAGCCCGCCGGTGCATCCGCCGGCTCGACGTCCGCTGGCCGATGACACGATGGCCCAGATCAGGCCCGGAGATGCGCAGGTCATGGCCCGGCCCAGAAGAGATCGGGCCTCGAACCGGAGCATTGGCCGGCAACCCTTGTAGTATAAGCTTGAGTAGCGAGCGTGCAATTTATCAAGGGACCGCAGTCCCACCCCCTCCCGACCCGCCTTCCCGACACGTCTTCCTCCCACGCCTTCCCGACACGCATTCCTCCCACCTTGCTGCCGGCATGCTCCTTCAGTAGTAGTAACTTTGATCACCTCTCGACATTTCCAAACATGTCTAAACATGTTCAAACAACATCTCCCACTGAAATCTGCATCTGGTCTCATTCCCCTTCGAGCTCTACCCGGCCAACGTTGCCGCCACTGCGAGCGTGCCCGGGAGGGGCCAACATCTACCACCCAATCAGAACCGCCGCACTTCTCCGGCCGATAAGCCCGATAAGCCCCTCAACCTCCGCCCTTGATCTCCTCGCTCTGGCCACCCCTCTGCACGGCCTACAGGCCAGCCTCGAAGCGCGCTATCTGGCCGATTGACGCGGTCCCGCCGATCTGCCTGGTTGCTTCATCTAAAAAAGACCGGCCGGACCCACGCTCCGGTCTGTTCCCTCCTTAAGCCCGACCCCACCCGCTACCCGCTACCGCCTCCCACCGCTACCGCCGCCTCTACCTACCTCCACACCATGTCGGACCCCACCGAGTCAAACATTGACCAGCTCGTCGCCATCTGCGGGATTGACCATGGCCTCGCGAGCAAGGCGCTGCGGTCGTATTCTGGCTATAATGACGGCTTGGAGAGGGCCATCAATGACTATTTTAACGATGCCGGTTCCGTAGGCCGCCCTCTGTGCTCCGCCCTCTGTGCTCCGACCTCCGGGCTCCGTCTGGACGGGACGGGTCCCAAGGCCAGAGTTGAGTGCTGACACAGGCTGCTTCCGATAGTTCATGGCCAAACACCAGTGGCCCCCCCCAGTCTTCTCGCACGATAGAGAGCCCAATCCGAGCAGCTCTGGGGTTGGTGCGTCCACTCGAGCCCTCTCATCCCATCCCCCTTGACTTGATACTCCGCCTCCGCCTCCCCTCCTCCCTGTTCGACCCCCCCCCCGGGCTGGATATTGACTGCGTCCGGTCGCCCCCCCGAGCCAGGCTTCCACATCGAATCGACCGACAACTTCGAGGTCCCGCAGGGAGTGACCCCCCCCGGCAGCTTCTACGCGTCTGCTGCCCCGACCCGTCCCCCTTCGCGAACTAATAACCAATCTCCGGTCGCGGCCGGAGAGGCATGCCCCTCGTGGAACGACAGCATGCCTGACATTTCGACATCATGGCCCGGAGATGATGGGCAGAAGAATCGTCAGGCAGAGGGCGGCCTCCCCGCCGCCGACACTTCTGCTGCTGCTGCCACTGCCGCCGCTGCTCAAGCACTAGGCGCCCCCCAAGACAAGGCCTCCGAGGACGCCGACCTCGAGCGCGCTCTCCGAGAGTCTGCCGCCGAGTCGCGGGTCAGGTTTGCCGACCAGGAGGTGGGCGTGATCGACTCTGGCTCCGGCGGGGCCGGCGCCGTGACCTTTGGCCCGGCCACCCGCGAACAGTATGAGCCCTCCGAGTGGGACATGGTGCCCCTCGCCGGCGCTGAGCCGTCCGACTGGCCCGACCGGCGAGACGTCCCGCCTGCCCACCGGAAGCGGGCCCCGGCCGGCCCGGGCTTTCTCGTCCAGGGCAACCAGGCCGATCCCCACCGGCTGGCCGGCCTGATCACCCTGCTCCACAGCGTGCCGGCCGGCCGGAACACCCTCCTGCGGATCGGGGACGAGTCGGGCTCGTACGGCCATTGCGCCAGGTGGTGGGATGGCGACAGGATATTGGCCACCGCGGCCGGCGGCGACGGTGGCGGCGACCCCGACCCGCCTGCCAACCGTGCCGCGTCCGCAATTCCATCACTGCGGTGGGGAGACGAGTCCCAATTCGTCAGTTTCGACCACGAGCTTCATCGCCTCCTGGCCTTTCTCGACTCGAGCGAGCGGGCCTATGCCTCGGTCGACGCGCTCGCCAGCCTACTGCTTCCCGCCCACGAGAGAGGAATTGAGGACAAGTTCTATCAACACGCCCAGAACTACGGCTCTCTCCGCCCGCTCCTGCACGCGGCCGAATATGTCCCACTCGCCGACCGCGAAGACGACGCCCCCCCGCCCGACGACCCCGCCCACCCCGGCCTGCGGACTAGCTTCGCCATCGCCTTCCTGACCGGAGGCCGGCAGAGACTGGTCAACACACTCGGGGACGCCTGGGACCACGCCATGTGGACCGACGCCCTGCGCCACGACAGAGAAACCTTCAACCCGGAGGAAATGCGGATGATGGTGATAAAGACCCTGGGCGATATCATGGTCATGTCCGTCAGCATGTTAGATCCCGGCCAGGACTCGATCGAGATCCCGCCCGTCTGGTATCCCGAGCGATACATGCCCAACCGGAGGAAGGAGGCGGTCGAGCTGCAGCATCAGTGGTTCTCCGCCAAGAAGCGGATCCGAGACCTGGCCGAGATCGAGAACAAGCGGCTGCACTGGGTCGACCCCGGCACCGGCAACCGCCACGAGCTCCGGTACGTGTACACCAAGTCGGTCGAACACCTCCACGACGCCATCCAGGAGCTCGAGGACGCCGCCCGGTTTCGGGCCTTTGAGACCGTCGAGTTTGACGACGAGCTCTGCCCCGATCCGGCCGCCATCCCGTTCGTCCTGAATGACGAGGATGAGAAGTGCAGGGCCCGATGGAGAAGGAGGATACACTGGTTCGAGGACCGGCTCCGCGAAGACGAGAAACTGCGCGAGTGTTCGTATAGCCAACATCCTCCCTCCTATACCGTGCTCGCCCGTCTGACCGCTGCTGCACTCTTGTATTCGGACAGGGATCCGGCTCGAGCTCGAGCTGGTACAGGACAGCCAGCGCGCCATCAGCCAGGCTCTGTCGGACCCGAACGACCCCCGATCCGGGCCCATGACGTCGCCTCCGTACCACCTCCGCGGCGCCGCCACCGGCAGGGACACGGTCTACGTCTGCAAGCGGCGCGCCGAGGGGGCCCTGGTCGACCTGGACGCTACCCCACTCGACCAATGGTGGAGGCTTTGCCTCACCGACCCCGAAACTGCCGCCGCCGCCACCGCCACTTCCGCCGCTGCTACTACTGCCACTGCCGCCACCGCTTCTTCCAGCGCCGCTGCCACCGTCGACCAGGTGACGGCCGAAAAGGTAGAACTCGACCTTGTTCTCCGAAACATGTGGCAGGAGTCTCAGACGTGCCTGCTGCTTTATGTCAGAGATCAGGCAATGGCTGCCGCCCCGGACCCGCTCTCCCGGCCCTTGGAGATGTTTGTGCGTGCGGACAATATGCTTTTCCGCCAGGAGCTCGCATCGGAGGACAAGCGCGAGCAGGAGGCCGGAGGGCACGACAATGCGGCCCGCGGACGGGCCGTTACGCGTGAGCCCCGACAACCCTTCAGGCTCGCGTCGCCGGCGAAGCGCAAATACCGACCCAGCAGCGCCGACTCCATGGCATCGAACCAGGCATTCCAAGGCGATAGTGATGCCGAGTCTGACCCGGGCCGCGTTCGCTCACTCTGGGGGGGTCCCGACATGATGGATGTGGAAGCACGAGAGGAATTTCAAGACCACGAGTGGTCGTCAGGCCGGGCCGGCGCGGTGGTGGAACTGATGGAGCACGACAAAGCATCCCCTGCCGCCGCCGCTGCTGTCGCCGCCGCCACCTCCGCCACGCCGAGCACTGGCGACACGACCGTCCTGGACACGCCGGATACGATCCGCAGCTGCGAGTTGGCCGAGTCGCCGGTTCTGGGTCGGGCCCCCACTCAGCTGCCTGAGCTGGCTGACCTGGAAGAGGCCAGAGCCGGGTTGGAGATGGTGCGACCGGCCGAGCCGGAGGAGGATCAATCGAAGGGCGCGAGTGCACCTAAGAACAATGTTGAAGAGGTGCAGGAGCAGGAGATGCAAGAGCGGCCCGGGAACCGACCCCTGATCAAACCCCAGACGCCGGCTAGCCAGCAGCAGCAGCAGCATGCAGCGCCCGCCGATGCGTGGCCGGACAAGCCTGGAGCTGACTGAAACGTGCTTGATCCTACCAAGGGGGATTTTTCTGATCGGTGGGTGACCTCGCTGTACCTATCCGGTAAGAGAAAGTGGGGGACTGAAGGGAGGGGGGGTGGAGGATGGGAATTGGGGGAGGGGGATGGGAATTGGGAGAGGGGGATGGGAATGGGGGGAGAGGGATGGGAATGGGGGGAGAGAGCGGAAGGGGGGGAAAAGAGAACAGGTTTTGGTCTATTGCTTCAGCAGAGGATACGCTGAATTTGCCATCAGGGTATTGAGGGAATAGAAGCGCTCCACTTGACAGTATTTGGCGGAAAAGAAGTGGTCAGCGATATACTGTTTGACTTGGTGCGACCCACCAGTCTATTGCGCACTCGGACTGATGACGATGACCCGAGATGGTGATACTGCAGATGGCCAGCTCTCGTGGGCGCGTGTGCATAGCCACACCCGGACGTTCTTGCCTGGCCACGTGTCTTGTACCACTACTTCTCCCATATAGGATGCGAGCCCGGCTAAGAGCTGAGTGGTCGCTCCGCAAATTCTGGGCCGGACGGGGCGGTGTAAATGCATGAAGGGCGGGCGGGGGTGGTGGATATGCAGGCGGGCCTGAGATACGGCGCGTGACTCCGAGGTACGGCGGGCGGGAATGGATATGGTGGATATGGTGAATACGGTTGATATTTCGGTGTGGTTGATACGGTCGATGTGTGGTATCAACTCCGAGATGAGATGCAGTGTGATGCAGAAGGTGGCCCGGGGATGCAGCCAAGTCGCTCGCTCGCTCCTTCCATTTCCGGAGCAGGCTGTTGGAGAGTCAGCTGGCTTCCTGGACCGGCGGGGTGTGGTGGTGATCTGTACCATACATCATCATACTCGCCGCTTATTTACGAAAGAGCCGATAATCCTGTCAGACTCAATGCTCAGACGTCTCTGCTCTCCGACGCTGCAAACACCCTTGCCACTGCGTTTATCGAGCGGCGGATACGTAATCTTGGCAGACTCGATAGTCAAACACGCTCGTCGCTGGTTTATTGAAGGGCCAATAATCTTGGCGGCGTAGATGGCCAGACCGCGCGCCGGTCTTTGCCACAAACACTTCCCCGCCACTGGTTTATTGAAGTGCCGATGATAGTCTTGGCGGGGGGGCTGGCAGTCGCTCTGCTCTGCCTGGAGGAGCCGATAATCTCGGTCGGGTTGATGGCATCACCCGACGACGACAACGGTGCCTTGACGTGAGCGATACTCGCCACTGATCCATTCCAGACACCTCCCTGCATCTCCACCCTCGTACTACCTTTTACACTGCCCCGGCAGCCTCGAGCCCCGGCAGGCAGGCCTGATATTTAGACCGTGCTGCTGCTCCCTAATAAACAGCCTCGCTACTCACCCAGCTTGCGCCACAAACCTCAGTTTACTTGGCGGACCGACTACCGACCGGCTCAAGCTAATCTCCCGCGCGGGATTCTCGGCTGCGACCTGCGGTCCGCCAAGACAGCAACAGCAGGACCATGCATGCCATCTCCCCGCCACCAGAACGAGCGAAGCAGGAACCCGGATATCCATGCTCTGAAGGGCTCTCCAACCCGGCCTCCCCGTGTATGCATCCCCCCCTCATCAAGCAGCTCGCCCGATACGGGACCGGCGAGGCGGATGCGGAATCAGGCCTCTCGCCACAGTGACTGACTGACCGACTGACTCGGCCGTGCCTGCATGTCCCCCCCGTACGGCCTGGCCGAGATGGGGCCGGGCCGGCGGGTCCGAGACTGGACTCGCCACTGTGATCGATTGACTCGGCCGTCCAGATAGCTACCCGCGCGAGCCCAGACCGCGATGGGGCCGGACCGGCAGATGCGAAATCAGGCTCGCCACGCCAGTGACTGACTGACTGACTGACCCGGTCGTCTGGATACGTATCCGCGTGAATAGTACAGACCAAGGATAGGCCGAGAACGGACACGGGGGCGGATGTCAAATCAGACCCCGCCCTAATTGACTCGGCCGTGCGGCTGGGTGTTGTTGTCTCGCCGGGATGTGGGTCTCGACTCGGGCCCGACCGAGACCCTGCCCGGAACATTGGACGGCCTCGAGGCGACATCTCGACCGCGCGCGCTACCGGCAGGGCCTGCCGGGCCCGGCTGAGCAAGCTCCCCGGTTGGGACATCGGCTCGGGGGATCCAATGCGACGAGCAGCAAGCAGCAGACATAAGCTGCAGCGCAAGGACGGAGAGGCACCCGGTCTGAAGGGATTCGTGCATGGGCAGCAGGCACCCGGCAGCAATTGATGCATCTGTCTATCTCACTTCAGCTCGGACTTATGCGGCCTGTCCCGTTCCTCCGGCCCCGGCTGAGCCGGACTTCAATCGGGTATATAAGCCCACCTCCACACCAGTCACTCACCCATCTACCACCCACCACTCGTTTATCTACCGGCCACCACCACCCACAATGCGCTTCATCAACATCCTTCAGGTCACCCTGGCCGCCTCCGCCACCGCGATCGCCGCTGCCGTTGGCCCCGCTTACGGACTGCAGACCCGCGGCGGGACCATCGACCAGTCAGCAGCCTGACCAAGATTGCATCGTACATACAGAGCAGCAAGGTCAACGTGGCCAAGATCGACAGCACCGCCGACTACGAGCAGTACAAGATTCACAGGACGGGCAGCTATGTGGTGCGCCAACCCGATCCCCCTCCCCTCCCTCTCCCTCTTCCCTCTCCGTCCCCGTCCTTATACGTCACTGACGCACTCCGCAGGCCATGCAGAACCAGATCAATAGCCTGGCCGGCAATCTCCAGAGCGACTCGGGCAACTTCTCCGCCATCACCGCAAAGAGGGTCCCGGAGGTGCTCAGCGCCTACACCCTCTTCCTCGCCGAGGTCCAGGGGCTTCTGGTCCTCATACTCCAGAACGTCGGTCTGTTCGCGGCCCAGGCCAACGTCGGGGACGATATCGCCGCCGCCATCATCAACTTCGGCAGCCAGATGGATGTGGGTGCCATGTGCCGCTCTCTGGTCATATGGCAGGGTCCGGATCCGGCTCCGTATCCGGTCACAAAAGCAGGAACCTGGCTGACAACCACCGTGCGGCAGGACTACGGATACAAGATGGGCATGCTTGACGTTGGGCTCAATTACCAGCTGCTCGCGTGTCGGGAGAAGAGCCCGTTCTCTATAGAGCAGATCGCCCAGGTATACAAAGGCCCGGCGATGAGTGCCTGCAATATATAGGCTGGGCCGGCCACATGCAGACTGGCCCCTAAGACTGGCCGGGCTTCGGGATTTCTGTTTGTCTCCCTCGGGGGTTTTGTCGGCTCTTCTTCGGCATGCACACTGCCGCCTCCAATCTCATCGGGAGGCGGTCTTGCGGGAGACTCGTTCCCTCGTCTGTCCTGTTTAAAATCTTGTTCGAGTCCGCGGGTGTAGCACCCACCACCTGTGGTTAAAGCCCCGCGGGGGGGTATTTGATGGACTTTGTTCTTTATTTTGCCTCGGCTGTTCTGGCTTTCTCCTTTTCCTTTTGGAGGGCCGTGTCGAATGTAATACAGACTGCAAGATATGATGGCCAGAATACTAGTTGCTGCCCCGTCATCCGACGTCATTTCGCTGCGCCTTGTATAACCCAGCTCTCAGCTTTGATCGCAGGGAGAGGGAGGGAGAAAGAGCGAGAGGGAGGGAGAAAGAGAGTGAGAGAAAGTGAGAGAGAAAGTGAGAGAGAAAGTGAGAGAGTGCCTGTTGGCATAATAATTATGTACATTCGGAAATGGAACTACAATTAAGCCAAATCGACCCATCTCGCGTACTCGAGATCCAGCTCGGCCTGCGCTCCAACGCCGCCACCATTGCCACGACCGCTGCGACCGCTACGACCACCACGACCACCACGACCCCCTCCAGGCCTCATCGGAAGGAGAATGCGCCGGCGCATGCGCCCATGTCCCGCAGGTAGTTGCCATGGGCAGCCACGTCGAGGCCGATGGTGCCGCCGTTACAGCTCAGATTATCATTACCCGTACACACCTTGACGTCGGCGGCCGAGTAGTCGATCGTGTCGGCTGAGCCGGTCGAGAGCCACAGCTCCGGGCTGGTGTGGCGGTACCCGAGCAGCAGCGGCGGCAGCCGAGGGACCGGGTCGTCGACGTGCGTCACCCGGAACTGCAGCCCCATCGCCGGCGCCTGCGAGGTGATCAGGTCGGCGAGCACGTCGTTGCCGACCCGCGGGCTGCCGTACGAGTAGATATCGATGGTGCCGTTGGCGGCCGCGCGCATGCTGGCGGCCGCGAACGTGGCGACGGCCCCGCCGAGGGAGTGGCCCGTCGCCGTGAGGGTGAATCCCGGGTTGGCGGCCCGGGCGGCCCCGACCCCGGCCAGCACCTCCTCCCGCACCTCCTCCCACGCATTGAGGAAGCCCTGGTGGACCTGGCAGTCGTCGGCGAGGTCGCAGTCGACAAAGAGAAGTTGGAGGCTAGGCCGGGGGGGTCAGAGGAAGAAGAAGAGGGTGTGAGAAGAGAAGGGGCAGCAGGGGAGATGCTGCCGCTGCTGCTGCTACTCACTCCTCCAGCCAGTTCCGCAGGCTGTTGCTCCCCTTGAAGGACATGACGATGGTCGACCGGACCGGATCGACTGCCACAAACCCGCCGAGGCCGCTGATGTGCCCTCTGTGTGCCAACCGTCAGCAAGCACCGGGCCAACGAACCGTCCCGACATGGCGTGCCGAGCTCGGCACTCACAGGAAGGAAGCGACTATCGTCGCCTTGTTCGCCTCCACGTCCGGGCAGGCGTCATCTTTGCATGTCACCACGGTTCCGGCCGGCGTTTCGAAGTTGCAATAGGCCGCGGTCGTGTACTGGGCGAAGAAGTCGAGATCTGACACGATCGCGTCCGTCACAGTGAAGTCTAGCGGAGACGGTCAGGGCCGTCAGTCGAGAGAGCGCCAAGCGCCGGCGCCGGCGTCGTGCGTCACATCACTTGATCAAACTCACCCCTCTTTCCATATTCCACGAGGGTGACGGGCGATGCCGCCGCAGAGGCTATCAGGAGTGAGAGGAGGACGGCCAGCATCTTGGAGAGGGCGACGAGAAGAAGAAAAGAAATGCACGAGGCACGCGCGACTGGCCGACTGCCGACTGGAAACCCCCAAGGGCAGGAGCGAGGGATGAGGTTGGGTTAAAAGGTCTGCCGGCTTGTTCGCATCATCCCGCGCCCTCACGATAGGCCGCCGGTCCAGATCCAGATAGGGGAGGAGCCACAGGAGATGGTAAGACGGAGAGGAGAGCACACGGAGAAGCAGAGATCAGGGGTGGACTATAGATAGATGGCTTGCAGACATCTTTCTTAATCGGGCCCATCATGCGCCGTCCGTCGGGCGACCAGGTGACCTTGGCCGATACGAAGTAAAAAAACCCTGCGCTGAGTCTACCTACAGCCCCTTCTTCGGCAGTGGGAGCGAAAATAAGTCTGCTCTAGGATGGAGGGGGGGGGTGGCGGGTAGGAGGTCAAGACTCGAGGATGAAACGCAGCGGGACGGCCGAGGAAGCCTTGCTGTGGGCCTCACAGGACTCGGCATGTGCCATGCCAAGTTTCAGGAGTTAAGCCGGACTGGCGTACTACGGCTGGACCCCCCGGTCATCCACTCTCCGAGTCGGGCCGGCGTCGTTGGAAGTGGGAATGCGTAACTGTCTTGTCCGTTCACTTTCCGAGTCCCAGCGTTCTCCTTTGTCGAATAGCAGGGCGATAGCGTGGCGGCCCCCCCGGGAAGATGGGGAGGGGCGGTAGACAGTAGGCAGTCAGCAGTGTGGGCAGTAAGCAGGCAGGAGGCCAGGCCAGGCCGGCCGGATCGGCCGAGGGCAGGGTTTGGCCGACTTCTGGGAGGGGGTCGGGAGGTGATTGGCCAGGTGGTCGGCATTGCCCTCTTGAGACGCGCACGCGCGCGGGCGCGGGGCGGCAGTCACCAGTCGCACACGCCAGTCAGGATCGTATCATCCTCCTACAAAGAATGAGGCGCAGAAAAGCGGGGTGCGGCGGGGGTTGCGCTCTGGGCGGACGGTGGCGACGGTGGCAACGGCGGCGAATTGGTCTGTTTGGTCAGTGGCTCATGTGTGTGGCCCCGGGTCGTGGCTGACGGGGCCAGACCTCGGCTCCAGAGTTTTGAGCCTGCCCGCGGGCCCAGATAGCTTCGCTTGAGCAAGCAGCGATTTACACGATTTGCCCTGAGATCGCCAGCTTCGCCAGCTTCGCGAGCTTCGCCAAGCAGCCGAGGCTTGAAGGCTCGAGCTCCCCGATCGGCATGATCCCCGCCGTCAGCGTCACCTGGGCCAACTAGCGGGTGCAAGGCGCGTCACGGGAGCCTCTCTGTACCCCTCGAGATTATACGAGATTATACGAGACTGTCCCCCACCTGTGCCTTCCCTTTTCAGCTCAGTAGATGCGAGTCATGCGAGCCTCCGGATATCCTCCCCTCTCCATGTGTGCCGCCTCACGTCATGCGCGCCCCACCGGCGCCGTATTTCACAACTTCAAATGGGAACCAAGTCATAAGACTCTCCGTCCCTACCCGTGCCTTGCCTTTTCACCCACCTCGAAAGAGAAGAGCCAGTGACGCGATCCTTCCCTACCTTTCTCTTTCCCCCTGAGCGATCGCATTCTCCCGCAGTCGTCGAATTCAAATGAGAGAGCGCTGCTTCCTCCATACCATCTCATCTGGCAAACCTCCAATGAGAATCAAATCATGGTCGGCTCTCCCCCACCATCTGCAAGCGTGTAGAGTTTAGAGCGGTGGCAGCTTCATCGGCGTCCCCACTCAAACCGCAGCGGAAAACGATGCAACCAACAAGGTCGAGCCACTCGACTCAGTAGCAGGGTCGGTGATGCCCCGGTCCCAGCTTGACCGGCGGCAAGAAATCAGGCGGGCAACTCCCCCCATCACCCACAGCGTCTAGAGCAGTAGCAGCAGCATCGGCGAGGGATGCCCCTGTGTCGTGCAGTAGGATGGGCGCCGCGGGGTGGGGGGGCGACCACCGTTGATATGCACCCCCGACGGCTACGCCACGCATGCAGGCAAGCAGCCGGCCACCAGCGCGCGGCACCGGCTAGCGAGGATGGCTGAGCTCTCGCTCGCCCAAAAACCATCGCCCGTCCCATCTGTCCTAACCCATCTCATCCCGCCCCTTGTGTCCTGTCCCGTCCCGTCCCAGGCGGCGGCAAGACAGCCCGATCGTGCACCCTTGCCCATCCAGAGGGCTTGGAGAACTCGGCTGCCGTCGGCAAGTCGAGGGAGTAGAAATAGAGTAATGGCCTTCGACATCAGCCACAACGCCGCAAGGGAGCTTGCGCCAGAACGCCACCGGGCGAAGCGGGGCTGAGAGGCCGCGCGTGCTTCGATATCTTTTCTACTCGCTGAAGGAATGCGTCACACTCTACACCAGGCACGTCTCCGTCCGTACGTACGTACCCAAGTGGCTCACGGCCGGCATCTATCTCAAGGGCCCCGAAGGCCCTAACACGGCATCCGAGAGCTCCCTGGCCGGGTGCGTCCGACGCAACATACCACCGCCATTTTCGAGCCCGAAATTTGAAATCCGCCGACCCATCGTAAGAGCCAAAAAGCCAAAAAACTATGACGGCGCCCGACATATCCGGACCTAGATTGCTCCGGCCGAGCCTAGCCAGCCAGCGCCCGGTGGCGGCTGTCGCTTGCCAGCGGGCACCCCGCAAGAACATGCGACGTCTGCTTTATTCTGCCACGGCCACCCAGCGGCGCCCTCCTTCCACCACCGGTATCAGCATGCCCGCCATCTCAGACGCTCATCTCCCACCACAACAAGAAAGGCCCAGGTCAGATGCTAGGCCCCTCTCTCATCCCCACGCGGCCCGCTTCCTCCCCTTGGCCCGCCGGTGCTTCAGCACTTCCCGCCCGTTCTTTGTCCGGATCCGGCTCAGGAAGCCGTGCCGACGCTTCTGAATCAGACGCGTGTGCCCGTGCATTGTGTTGCGCGGTCCGCACCGGATCTGGGACGGCCCCCCTCCGAGTAAGGCCGGATGTCGGGTGATGCAGTCGGCGGGGACGATCAGGTCCGGGGCCGTGGGGGAGCCGAGGGCGGCAGCCGGTCGAGGAATGGCGATAGTCCGGCCGGCCAGGCCGGGCCTGAGCGGGGGGAGAAGGGTAGAGAATGGCCTGCGGTTGGGTGGATCGGATCAGCATAAGCCGGTCGGCCGGATCTGGCACGGAAGCGGCGTAGTCGCCCACCGTTGCGGGGCGGCGAGGGCAGCTTTGCCGGTCGCCCTCGCCGCAGTAATGAGAGGGGCTAGATACCGAAGGATCATGATTGCGGGCGCGGGTGCGGGTGCGGGCGCGGGCGGAAGAACTGAGAATTCGCAAAGCCGGCCGAGTCTGGGCTGCAGTTGCCCTTGAGTCCGTCGGCAGTCAGGTTTGCTGGCTTAGCGGGGCCGGATTATTTCCACCAATCATTCATCAGTCACCCGTCGCACGGTACATTCTGTCACACCAACTCCAGCACGACACCCTGTCTCCTGGCTCTGGCCAGAGCGGCCCGCCCCTCCTCTCTTTTACACACACCATCCATCGCGCCCCATCCCGCCCCATCTGACATCCGCCCATCCGTCCATCATCCGCCCACCCACAATCGCCCATCGTCCTCCGCCGCGATGTACGAGAAACTTCAGGTACGTCATCGTCATCTCACTCTGGTGCAATCCCTCTGACGCTAACCTTTCTTGTTCCCCCCCAGCACCTCGAGCGGTTCCTGGACCGGCCCGGATTCCCGTGGAGGGAGTTCATCATCACCTTCATCATAGGCCAGTTTGTGTTGGAGTCATGTCTCGCGTTGCGCCAGTACTCCGTCCTGCAGCGGACCCGCCCCCCCGCCGTGCTTGAGAAGGAGCTCTCTCCCACCGTGTTCGCCAAGACCCAGGCGTACGGCCGGGCCAAGGCCCAGTTCAACCTCGTGGCCGGGTTCCTGGCCACGGTCCAGAGCGTTGCCTTTGTCCAGCTGCAGCTGTTCAGCCGGTTCTGGGTCTGGTCTGGCCAGGTTCTGCCCCGGGAGGGCGCCTTTTCGGGCGAGATCTCGCAGTCGGTCGTGTTCCTGCTCTCGCTCCTGCTCGTGCAGCAGATCATGTCGCAGCCCGCGAGCCTGTACCAGGTCTTCTACCTGGAGGACCGGTTCGGGTTCAACAAGCAGACGGCCGGCCTGTACCTGGCCGACCTGCTCAAGATGAACGCCCTGGCGGTGGTGCTGGCGCCCCCCGTCGTGGCAGGCTTCCTGGCCATCGTCAACCGCACCGGCAGCCAGTTCTTCTACTTCCTCTGGCTCTTCTGCGCCTCCCTGCAGCTGTTCACCATCACCATCTACCCGATCGTCATTCTGCCGCTGTTCAACAAGCTGGCCCCGCTGCAGGAGGGCGACCTCAAGACCCGGGTCGAGGCCCTGGCACGCCGGCTCAGCTTCCCGCTCCACGAGTTGTACGTGATTGACGGAAGCCGGCGCAGCGCGCACAGCAACGCCTACTTCTTCGGCCTGCCGTGGAAGAAGCACATCGTGATCTACGACACCCTGATCGAGAAGAGCACGGCCGAGGAGGTGGTCGCCGTGCTGGCGCACGAGCTGGGCCACTGGAAGCTGGGCCACACCACCCGCCTGATCGCCATCGCGCAGGCCCACCTTTTCTCCATCTTCTTCCTCTTCTCGCTGTTCATCAACAACGGGTCTCTGTACGAGGCGTTCGACTTTATGCATGAGCGGCCTGTCATCATCGGCTTTCTCCTGTTCTCCGACATCCTTGCGCCCACGGACGCGATCATCAAGCTCGGCATGAACATGGTCACGCGCCGGTACGAGTTCCAGGCGGACCGGTTCGCTAAGGATCTGGGCCTTGCCCATGACCTGGCCCGGTCGCTCATCAAGCTGCACGTCCAGAACCTCGCGTCGATGGATTCGGACTGGATGTATTCGGCCTACCACGCGTCGCATCCGCATCTGTCGGAGCGGCTGAAGGCGGTGGGCTGGACGAGTGAGGGGACGCCGGTGGCGGGGGGGGGAGCAGCGGCGGCTAGCGAAGAGAGAGAGAAGACCGCGACTATTGGGGGGAAGGAACTGTGAGGGGGTGGGAGGGCAGCTGGAGATGAGGGCGGAGTGTGGTATGGGGCACAGGGACTAACCAAGATATATATGATACGAAACCCGCGCGCCATTGGGACAGTATGTGTCGAGTGTCATTCATGTTGGTATTCTCGGGGTATTCGCGGTAGTGTTGAGGCGGGGCAGATCGTTGCCCAGATCGTGGCTCCGATCGGAAGCCCGGGATGTATGGTTAGCGGTAGACAGGACCAATGGTCTTTGCCGTCAGCCAAAGCGAGTCGCGGCAGCCAGCCGTGTCAGCCGAGCCGGGCCGCGGTAGTCCTATCATCCGAGGCGAGTCGCAGTAGCTGGCCGCGTCAGCTGAGGCGAGGCGCAATGGCGGCCGTATCAGGCTCGGCAGGATGGGCGGGTAGACTGTCCGCATATCAGCACGCCGCTGCTGGCTTGATGAGGATTCCAGCCATTATCACTTGGAATTACATGGCCAGTTCGACTGGCGTGGGCTTGGGCCGGGCGACAATGCAGACTTGAGATACTTGTGCCAACGTGTATTCTCAAGCTGATTACTGCCGGTTCTGGTATATACCACATCTCGGAGGGTCGGTACTTTCCCCATTCGAGACACGAGCCGAGCTGAGGCAATTTACCATCGATCTGTCTGTCCGCCAAGTAGGACGGGATTCATTCCCTCATCTGATCTGGCGAGACAACTTGTTCTTCAGTCGGCCGTGTCGGCTGTGACCCACCCATCTGATCTGGCGAGGAAACGTGTTCGTCTGTCTGTCTACATGTGTGCAATGTCCCGCAGAATGGCGATCTGATCTGGCGAGAATATGTTCGTCTGCCTGTCTGGCCGGCTGCCATGCCCCGCAGGGTACCGATCTTGTTTGAGGAGATAACTCGTCCGTCCGTCTGTCTGTGGTGCTGCCATGTCCGCCAGGATGCCGACCTGATCTGCCGAGAGCGCTCGTTTATCGGTCACATGGGGTACACCCGATTCATTCTCGAGCAGGCCGGTTGCCCCACAGAATTCCAGCAAGTGCGGCCGTTCCAGCCTGAGATTCGGTGGATTCCGAGCGTTTTCTGTCTCATGCGGTGGCGGCGTAGGGCCGTGATAGTATAGCTGTGACGCGCCCTACAGGGATCTAGGCCCGCTCCAGGCCCAGACCGAGACATACTCCGTTGCTCTATAGGTGGAAGTAGAGGAAATAGGCTGATCGTAGGATTAGTAGCCTGATTAGTAGCCTGATTAGCTTAATATAGAGAGAGATAGGCGATCGTGTTATCATTATAAAAGTAATTTGAGGTTTCCTATGTTAATAAGGTTATTAATATAGGCTTAGTAGATGACCTATCAGAAGCTCTTATCGAGTATAAATAGGATAAGCTCTCTCTTAAATAAGGGGAGACTATATTAATATAGGATATAATCTTAGGCCGATAATGGCGCTCTGAGCGCCATAGCAGCTCATCTGGACATTTGTCAAATCGCATGGTATCCATCCCACACGAGCCTTATTCCCCCGCAGGGCCGTAGGTCGTGCGTTCCGGCTTGGAAGGTGTTGGATTCCAAGCCTTCCAACTCACACGACCCCCCCATTCCATGTGGGGTCGTGGGGAGCGCGTCTCGGCTTGACCATGGTCGAATTCCAGCCATGCTATCCACCATCACACGTGTCTCGCTCAACCCCCGTGGAGTGTTGGAAAGCGTAGCTCATCTCGGCACTTTTCAAATCCCATGGTCTCCATCTCACACGGGACTCACTCCACCACACGGTCATCGGTCGTTTGTTTCGGCTTGAGAATGGTTGGATTCCAAGAATTCAGTGTCCCCCGCAGGATCTCGGGACGTGTAGCTCATCTCAACAGCGGTCAAACTGCACGACCTCCATCTCACGCGGGGGCCACCCCCCCGCCGCAGAGCGCTAGGTAGGAAGTGGGCCTCGTCCCGATACTGGTCGGATCGCATGATTTCCACCTCATACGACACTTTCTCAGGACAACCCCTTCTGCCCCGCTCACAGCAGTTAGGCAAGCGCTTCTCGCCTCGGCTTGGGTCGCGTCGGATTCCACCAAGTCTGTTTCATACGCGTTGCGATCTTTGACACGTCCAGTCTTCCCCGCTGTGACATTTTCTTTCCTTTTGTTAAAAATCGATGATCTGTCTGTCTGTCTGGTTCGCGGGTGTTTAATTATATGATCTACGTGTCTGATACGCGCCGCATCTTGCCAGACAGATGCCGAATTCCCGGGGCGTGCATCTCCGGCTGATACACGCTCAATGTTCCGGTGGCATGTGTCTCAGTCGGAGATATGTTGGATTACGCCGTCCCTATCTCCCACGGCTCCCTCTTCCGCAGAGGCCGTGGGGGGGATTTGCTGCGTTCCACAGGGCTGTCTCATGCGGACATGCTTTTGCTCCCCCACAGCGACTTGGGAGGTGCGTCCTGGTGTCCCACATTCTTGTCCGTTTCGGCCTTTTGGATTCTTCAGACTCGGCAGCACACTCGGCACCGGGAATGCCGCTCTCATTCCGGCGCCTTTATCGGGAGACATAACGCCAGCCGAAGAGGTGCGGACTGAGTGGGTGATTGGTGGTTGTACGTGATCGGTCGCGCTCGCGCCCCATCTGTCGCTTCGGTATCTACACTCCCAGCACGCCGTATTCTCGGGCATTCGGCCCACGCCTGCTAGATGAGATAGATTGCTCCAGAGGCAGGTCGGTCTGCGGCCCACTATGTAGCCCCTGGCATGACCGGGGGGCCAGTGGCACGCACAGTGCGGTATGATACGCCCCTGACTCGGCGGCCGGCGGCGGGGTACGCAGTGTCGTCGAGTTAGCCCCTCGCACACCGGCTCGTAGTATACGAAGCCGGCGCAGGGTAGGTACTCGCCGGGCCGGTGGTATCGGTTTCATAACCTTGTCATATTTCCAATCTGAACGCAGATTATATGCCGCTGTTGGTAGTACTATCTAACCAGGCCACCATCACTCTCCGGTCGACGGAATACACAGTGACCTCGAGCCAACCCCTCGCACGCCGGCTCGGGATATACGCGGCCCACTCCGGGTAGCTCCTCGCTCGGCGGTCGGTGGTATATGTAGCAGTGGCAGCAGCAACAGGCAGCACTGCTTAATCAGACCATCGCTCGCCGGCCGATGGCTCCGTCAGCGTCATCTGATCAGCCGCTCCCTCGCAGGCTGGACGTATACGCAGCAGGATTGATTGCACAGCACCCGTCCAGTCCCTTGACCAGCAGCAGCAGCAGCAGCGCTCGACGCGCTGTGCCAGCCACCATCAGGGTCCGCGGCCCGCATGGATTGAGGCAGTGCCCTGGGCCAGTTTGGTCCGCGGTTCCGGACATAATGGCCGTAAGCATCCGAAAACAAGGACCGACCGGCCGGACCCCAACCCCGACCCCGGCCAGCTATCAGCAGCGACGCAATTTCAGCGCCGGCCGAAACGTATCTATCCAAAACAGCGCCAGGCCGGGATCTCCAGGCCAGCCCGGCCGGCGGCAAGTCCCAATCCCATTGTATGTATGCACGAATGCGAAGGCGCCCCTCTGGATCCCGCCTCCCCCAGTCCTTTTTCTCGGCCCAAGCATGTGAGGCGAGGGGGCCAAAGAGCACACGCCACGCTCAGGTCTCGCCCTTGAAATGCTCCCCCGCCATGCGAGTTCTCCCCCTGGCCGTCTATCCTGGAGCGACCCGGCATGGGCATTCCCCGGGCGTGGCAAGGACACCCGCCGGTCTCCCCGCACGTGACCTGTCAGGTGAGCCTGCCGCCGCGAGGGAGGCGGCTCAGCCAAGGCGGAGACGTGACACGATGGCATGCAGCAGAGGCCGGCTCCACTCCGCCGGACCGGTCCCTCGCCGCCCTGCTCCCCCTCCCTTGCATCTGACCAATTAGGTGGTACGACAGGCCCATTCTCGTCCAGTCTCGCGACGACCACTATACCCCCCCCCGGTGGTATACCCCTGGCACCGCCCACCTGTACCGGCCCGCTTTCTCGGGCTATATCGCGCCGAGGCCTGGTTGCCTCGTCATGCCCCCTACTCTTCTTTTCCGCCTTGATCTTCTTGTCTGTCATGCCCTGCCATGCTGTCCTGGCCTGACCTGCCTTGTCTTTCTTGCCTTGCCCTATCCCCTGCTTTGGCTCGCCATACAAAACGGGACTGCCGCCAGGACGACAGACCCGCTAGGCCAACTCCAAGCCAGCCCTGCCGGCGGACCCCGTGGCGTGCGTTCTACTGAAAATACGAAAAGAAAAAGGAAAAAATGCGAAACGCCACCAAGGCGGGATTTCGGCCAGACGCAAGGCACCGACCAGCTGAGGAGGTGGCCATCATCCCTGCTGATGCGGCGGGGATCGGCCAAAGGGGGGCGGAGGCATGAGGGATCGTGGCCGAGCAAGGCGGACAGGGATCCAAATACGGGCACCCCTCCCCCGCCTCAAGACCAGCCAGCGTGCCAGCCCAGCCCGCCTTCCCTCTCGGCTGGATCGCGAGGGTTTTTTTTTCCATCAAGGTACGACATGGATGATGCGGCCGCTGGATCGTTTGAGGAAGAAACCAGGGATAAGACAGGCAGGCCGACGCATGCGGCAAGGGGCGCACGGTCGCGCATCGCTGTTGATCCATGCCATGGGATCACCAAAAGTCAGGCCAGAGATCATCAAAAGTCAGGCCAGAGACTGAGCCTCGCGTGCGCGCGCCCGCCGCGGGAGCGGCATGGCCGGCAATTTCTCCCCAATACACCCCCCTCTCAGGGCGGAACACCCGGCGGGCACGCCCCACCCCTGCGCACCGGGGTGGGAATCGGGCCCGGAGGTGGGGGGGCAGGCCACCGCGAGAGGCACGCCTCGGGAGGCGGCAGGATCAGGCGGCGGGAGGCAGCGAGGCGCGCGGACGCGGGCGATTTCTTTTTGCCGACGGGATCGGCGGGACTCGTGTTTTTTTCCTTCGCTGCCGTGTGGTGGGGTGGTGGCATAGCACCATGGGCAGCGACAGGGCCAGGAGGGGATGTGGCTTCCCGCCACGGCGGAGAGATAGGGATGAATGAGGTGAGGAGCCGCGGCGGGGTTGGGTCAAGGCGGCAGCGGCAGTCTGAGAGTCGGTGAGGGTTAAGAAACTGCAAGAAAAAGAAGGTCCGCTTCCCGTCCCGCCCCTCCCTCCCTCGGCTAGCTGCAAGTCCGATCGTCAGGGAGGCACGGAGGACTGACTGGCTAGCTGCCGAGCCTTCTTCTTCCCCGTTTGAGGATGGATTGGCGGCGCGGGAGGGGGGCCGCTCGCAGTCGGGGAATAGAAGGACGATGCGCGCCCGGCTCGAGAGGACCCTCTTCAGTCGAGGCGAGCGGTGCGTGCACGCGACCGGGCGGGGGCGATGGCGCAGGCGTGCATGAATGACATGGTGTCCTCGACTGCCTCGGCGTCGCCCGTCCATCTCTGGCTGGCCAGTGATATCTGGGCCGCGCACCGCCGTCGCGGCCGGCGCCTCTCTCTCGCCGGACCGATTACAGGACAGGGTCAGCGCCCAGCCGGACGGCTGCAGATGTCGGCGAGGCCGAAAGCACCTGCCATCAGACAGGGGGGGCTCGGTGCAACCAGCCAATCGAGGCCAAGCCAGCGTGGCCTGGATAGAGGAAGGAGGGCAAGGCGTCCAGACTGACGCCCGTGTTGCACCGCGTCCCTTCTCCCGTCCCGGCGGCGCCTTGAGCTACCTACCTGGCTGGACTGGCCAGCAGTCAGCCAGCCTGCTTGGGCTCTCTGGCTCGTACCGCAGCCCAAGGCGGCCGGGTCCTGCTTGGGCGCCAGATCAGCTAGGGCCTCCCTGCTGCCGGCCCTGCCGTGTAGCCGTTTCTAGAAGCAGCCCACGCGCTGCCCTCTCCCAGCCGGCCCGGCCGCGTGACACGGCCGACATGCGCCCGGTTGCGCCGAGGGGAGGACGCCTGCTCGGATGCGGTTTATTTTGGACTTTTTGGGGTTATTTGTCCCGGCTCGCCTCATTTGCAAACGAGTTTCCCCTCACCGCCCCTCCCCCGCCGATAGATTCGGGCGGTCAGGTCAGAACTCTCGCGTACCGGAGGGAGTGGGGTCATGGTCGGATTTCCGCATAGGGTGCGCAGGCGAGACGTTTGCTGGAATGGGACGGTGGCATGCTTGCTTGGCGACCCGAGGGGAAGGACAAGTGAGAAGGGGGGGGGTGGCCAGAGCGTAGGTTATCTCATCCAGTCCGTTGCCAAGTCTGGGTCCTGCTGCTCATGCGCATGCTGCATGCGTGCTCACGCGAGACGGACAGGAAGATTGCGGTGGCGGCGGCGGCGGCGGAGGCGGTGGCGGCGGCGGCGGCGGCCACGGCGGCCACGGTGGCCACGACGGGCGGTGATGATCCGCGCCCAGGAAGGACCCTCTGTAGTGGTGGTGGGGTTTCCGAGAATAGTTGAGCGGCCGGTCGGGGGGGCGTCCCAATCAGCCGGCACCGTCGTCGCGTGCAGGAACTCCGCCCTCGAGAACCAGATGAGGGCAAAATACGGGAGAGGCCGAGGGAGAGGGCGAGAGAGGTCCGAGCGCGGATTTCATTGGCTCTCGGCATGGTGGCGGCAAGTTCATCGTCGGTTTTTTCTTTCCCCCTAGCCGAGTCCCATGCAGAGAGATGGGATTTTATTCCCCCTGCCCAAAGTAGTACAGCATGGGAGAAGGAGGGGAGACAGCTGGTTGGACGAATGGACTGATGGTTGGACATATGGATGGAGTGGTTGGATTGATGCGGCCAGATGGGTCCACCGCCACCGACCAACCCCCAACCAGGTCGGTCCGGCCTCCTGGTCTCGCGACTTGGCATATCGACTCGACGAAAAAAGAAGAGGAGAAAAAAAGATCAGGCAAAGGCAGCTGAAAATGTGTCGGTCTGTGCCGTCTGGGCAGGCGAGACGAGGCAACGACACATGCCGGCCTCCTGTGAGGTCCCCCAGCCGTGGGATCTGGGTCGTCTCTTGCCGAGGACATGCTCAACCATTCTTCCTCCTTCCCATCCCGCCGGTCGGTTACACCACACCACCCTCGGGCCAGGACCGGCCGCAGGAGCGAATCAGAGCTGAGCAACACAACATGTCTGAAGAGCGTGTGCGCGCGTGTCCGTGCGTGCGTACGTACGGGTGAGCATGTGCCCGGTCGCCTGACGTGGCCGCCTGGCTGGCCTGGCTGGCCTGGCGGGCCTGCACGACCACATCTGGGGAGGCAGGGTAAACCAAAAAAAAATTTCTAAGATGCAAATGGCACGGGAGGGGAGTGGCCGAGCGGGGACGGGGGGGAGTGGGGATCACCTAGGAGAAATGAACCAGGAGGAACCGCTCCGATACCGATACTGGCCCTGGCCGGGGGAGCCAGCCATCCGCTGGAACTTTCCCAGTCTCTTTTCCCAGAGATCTTGAGAGCGCCCACCCCTCGACCCCCTGCTGAGATTGGAACGGAATTTCTCCAACGGGACAAGAGGTGGATGGGAATAGCAGAGCAGCGCAGCGCGGCGCAGCGCGCCGAGGTGTGGTGGAAGCGAGACAGGAAGGAAGGGAGGCAGCAGCAGTGAGGCAGACACGTATGCCCGTGCGGCCGCAGCGCCATCGCCTGCCTCCGGGAGGTTCTTTTGCCTCTTTCCCCCTCTCAAGATAGTCAAGATGGTCAACGTGTGCTCGGCAGTATGATAGATGCACGCCCGCTCGCTCGGCCGCCCAAGCCGGGGCATGCTGAGGGGGGGAGCCAGCAACTGCGGCGTCACGGCACCCAGCCGCGGCAGGCAACGTCGGCTGCAGAGGCAGGCCGGCGGGCCGGCTGGCAGGCAGGAGCGAGCAGCAGTTCGGCCCTTTTGTCTGGCCTTTGGCAATCGTAGCTCCATCCTCTCCTCCGGCGGGGAGGGTCGGCAGCAAGGAAGTTCGGTAGAGAAAAAAATCCAATGCCAATAATAGCGCCAGCCCGGTCGCGCCGCCGACGAGTAGGAGCTGCAGGAGCGCGGTCGCCCGGCCAGTATGGGAAGCCGGCGGCCCACCGCGGCCGATGCAGGGCGCTTTTGTCACGGACTCGCGGCAATGCATTGGCCATGGCAGCTGGTGCCACTGCGATCCGTGCGTCGCTGCTGCTGCAGGGTCGGGGATGGCCGAGGGGTGCGTGACTTGTCTCGTGCCCGTACTTGGCCAACCTCCGCCAAGGCTCGGCAGGCTTGGGGAGAGAGGGGGAGGGGGAGGGGAGAGGGGAGGAGGGGTGGGTGCGGAGGGCCCCCCATTTCCGGCGGGTGTATGACTGCGCCCCTCCGTCCCCCGCTAATCCCTCCGGCGTATACAAGCTGGGCAGGCCGCGGCCACGCGGTGGAGGAGGAGGAGGGGGGCCACGTCGACGCTATTGCCCTGCCCTGCCCTGCCCTGCCCTGCACACCGGCAGCGAGAATGAGCGAGACGCGTCGGAGAATCGGCATGCCGGCCGCACCAGCAGCACCCCCCTCGTATCCACCGACGGATGCCCCCCTCCCTGCTGCTCCGCGACTCGTGCGCATGGAGACGAGAAATGAGGGGACGGGCCTGTGCTCCGTCGCCATCACCGTCACTCACCATCGGCGATGGGCCATGCCATGTCCGCAAGACCTGCCGTTTCCCACAGCCAACCAGCGTCGACATGTAGGACATGCAGGGCAGGAGCAGGGGAGGAGCTGGGGGGGGCGCGCGCCATGGCATCGCAACAGCAGACGGGTGCGCTCGTGATCCCATATGGCAGCCAACCGGCCGGATGGGCGGACATGCTCGCGATGCACACGCCCCAGGGCGAGAGCGGCAGCACCAGCACGGCAGCGAGGGAGCGAGGGAGGGGGCCATACGGCCCGTATCAACGACCCATCTGACTGACCACTACGACTCGATGGGGGGGGAGGAGAGAAGAGGGGCGCAGTGCAGCCCATGCGCGCCAGAGAAGCGAAAAAAAGCCAGCAAGTGGTGCCATCCCATCCATCCCCCTCGAAACTGAGGCCCTGCTGGCTGGCTCTCTCGCTCTCTCAGACCGCCCCCCATCGTACACCGACTGCCTGGCGCGCGTCTGCTTCCCAGACCGGCTGCTATGCCAGCCGCCGCCGCTGCTGCTGCTGCTGCTGCTATCCTTCACGGCCAGCGAGCCAGCAATGGACGGATGGGGCGGGTCGGTAGCCCCCCCCTCCAAGATCATCCATCCACCCACCAGCTCGCTGATCCGATCTCCCCCCTCCCCCTCTCTCACACTCGCGCTCCATCCTGCGCACCGCCCATGGGCCAGTGTCGTCGCTCTGGGCCGATGGATGAATCCGCCAAGGTGCACCGCAAGTGCACGGCCAGAGTTCCGCGGGGACGGGGACGGGGAGAGTCCGATCATGGCGGCCTCCTGCCTTGCGCCTCCGGGCTCCTGCGGTCTGCTCTGGATGTGTGCTGTATTGCGTTTCCTTGCAGGTCCGCTGGCTGTGCGTCGGTCCACACCTGCCAGCTCGGCCTCCCCTTGCCCACCGCAAATGCGCCTCCCCCGCCCCCTCGCACCTCCCCTGCCAATACTGGCGCGCCGCGCACATCCGTTCTGGGCGCCTTGCATCACGCTGTATAATGCATAATGCGGGGGAGGGGGGCCAGGGCTGGTACCGAGAGGAAGCGAGGGGGTGTAGGAGGGGTGGTGTGGGAGCCGAGGGTAGCTAGAGGGGGGGGCGGGCGGGCAGGATTGTTAGATCATGGGCAAGAGAGCAAAATGAAAAGTGACCTGGGTTTCGTCATCATTACTCCGTGATTGCTTGTTGTGCCGGTTTTTTCCCCGGCCGACCCAGGCGATGCAACGCGATGCGACGCGATGCCGGGTGGTAGGCAGCATGAGGCGGACCCGGACTGGCCCATCAAACCACCCAGGCCGCATATTGGCCGCATATGGGCTGCGCATTATCACTAGAGTCAGTCAGATACTGCAGCTCCACCCGGCAACGCACCGGTCAGTAATAGAACGGCTCCGATAGGGTGGCCGCGCCCACCGGCAAGAAAACCGAAAAAGAAATAAAAGGGGAAAGCAAGCAGAGAAACCGGCCGGTCCGTCCATCCTTCTCTTCCCGTTCCTCCCCCGGCCAGGGGACGGCACAACCCGAGGGAGCGCACTGTGGAAGCACGGGCCAAGTGAGACGAGCTACTGGAAAATTAATTATGTCCGCAATCAGCATGGCGCATGGCCCGACAACGACGACGACAGCGGCGACGACACGATGATATCTTTCCGTCACTTATCGGCCGACTCACTGGTACTTGGTGGATGAGTCAGATTGGGTTGGCCAGCTGCCCAGAGGAGAGCTGGCTAGCGTGCCGCGCATGCCGCATGCCGCGGTCCAGGGGAAGAGCCCGGCGTGCCCACGCAGCCGTGGCGATCAGGCCCGGTCGCGTCCGGGGCCAGAGGAGCCAGGCCGGGTCGGGTCGAGCTGAACCGGGCAGGGGTCTTTTTGTCAGCGAGCGAGGGTGGCGATGCACGAGAGCAGCCAGCCAGCCGCGCGTAATCGGTCTCCTGGCTCGGATGAACCGATTTATCGACGCGAGCCGGCCTGCTGCTATTTTGATGCCCCCCTTTTCAATGATCGCCGATCAGTCACCACCGCCTCGCCAGGCCAGGCATAGAGAAGACGTGGGCGTGTGTCAGCGGACAGACAGCTCAGACGATTCTGTCTGGTGTGTTTTGTGTTTTGGTTGAGAGGATCCCGCCGATCCGCTGATCTTTAAGCGAAAGCCAAACCGACACTCCGGTCGGAGACCACGGATTGCACCTGCTGGATCAGCTGCGCGAGCACGGATTTGTTCGTATGGAGCCCCGAGTGGCTGCTGCCGCTTGTCGCTGCTGCCGCTGCTGTTGCGGTTACTGTTGCTGTTGCTGCCGCTGCTGTCGCGGCAGGTCATTCATTGATGACTCGCGCCCCCCCCTCCCCGCCTCAATCCTGACTGGTATTCGTTCTATCTAATGAATGGCGGGACACGAGCCAGGTCAACGTCTCCAGAAACAAATAAAACGAAAAAATCAAAAAATGAAAAATGAAAAATGTCGAAAGCTTGGATCAGGTGGACTGGTCCCCTTTCCCACCTGCGGTATTGTTGCGTGCCTGGGCTGGCATCTGCCGGCCAGTCGAGTTCGTGTCGCGGCCCGGCTGCTGACAGCAGGAGCCGGAGCAGGAGCAGGCAGGAGCAGCGGCAGGGGACAGACCGGCGTGGTAGCGGTACCATTCGACCGGGACGGGCAGGCTGGTGTAACCTTGTTTTGGTGGTGGCGTGCTGGCCGTCGTTAATTAGCATCGACCCATGCTGAGACACACCGGGCACCCTCGCTCGTTTTCCATTCTCGCGCGCTCATCTCAGCCTGAGGGGGGGCGTGTGTGCGGTGGAACGTTTCTAGAAAACAGAGGGAACAGGGGAGCAGGGGAGCAGGGGTGAAAGAAAAAGAATAAAAAAAGGAGGGAGAGAGCAGGGGCGACCCGGCCGGCTGGGCTCTCAACACGCCAATCTCGACTCGACTCGGACAGTTTGGCTTGGGGCGCGCGCAGCCAGGGCAGCGCGACCGCGAGGATGATGCATGCTGCAGCCATGGCAGGAAATGGCCACGCATTTCAGGTTCGTCGCCATTGCGATGGGCGAGAGGTGAAACCGCAGGCATGGCCCCCCCCTCGATGCAGGCCCGGGCTGCGCGGCCCACCGGTGTCGTGGGGGGAGTCAGGTTCGTCATGGATCGCGCTCTGAGAGCAACAGGTGCGGTCCCGTCCGAGGCACGGCGCGAGCGGCGCAAGATGGAAGAGCTTCATCGTGTGCTCGCAGGGGGAGACGGGCCGAGGGGGTTGTGGAACAGAAGGCCATTCCTCTTTCTGCCTGCTGCCCTGCCACCCTGCCGCGCGCTCGTCGACATCATCGGCATGGTCGACATCATCGGCATGGTCGACATCATCGACATGACCGTCATCACGGTGAAACGCGATGATCCGGCGCCACGACCAATGGTTCCAAGGGAGAGTAATAATAGTAATAATAACAACAGTCATGGGAGGGCGGCCCAAGTGCGCCGAGCGGCTGGGCCAGCTGACCAGCCGACTGCCCAGTTGTGACAAGATGATTGAGCAGTGACGGTGCAGGATGCTGCCCCCACGGCTCGGTGCGACAACAACGTCGGGGGCGCGGAGCTTGGAGAAAGCCGGGCGAGGGAAGGAGCAACAGACGACAGCGGCACCACGACGGCACCACGACGGCACCACGACACGACACGACGACATGACGGCACCCCGGCACGACACGGCGCCACCGCATTCTCGTCAGGTCTTGGTTCTTCGTGTTCACCGCGCAGCCCGACCCTGACCGGCATAATCCGATATTTGGTTCGTGCCGACGAGAGCACCCGGCCCGGGGTCGACTGGTCCGCCTGCAGGAGGAGGGGAAGAAGGACAAGAGCCGAGCCGGCCTCGTAAACGCTGAAGTGGCTGAAGTGGCTGCCGTGGCTGAAGTGACTGCAGCGGCTGCAGTGGCTGCAAGGTGTCAGTGGTGCCGGTTCCGAGTTATAGTTAGCAGCCGCCGCCGCGCGATCCCTGTCGCTGCGGCGCTGTCTGCCGTGGCGGTGGCGGCGGTGGTCCTTGCGCAGGGCTCGGCGCAAAAACTCGCCGATTTCATGGTTTGCAAATCCGAGTAGTTCAGCGGCTTGAAAAACTGGGGGGGGGAAACTGGGGGGGGAAAAACGGGGGAAAAAAACTGGGGGGAAAAACGAGGCCTCGATGTTGCATGTCCATGCTGCCGGCCGATCACCAGTCCAAGTGGTAAAATGCTGTTTTCCTGCACGTTCTGATCTGCCGGCCGGGCTCGCAATTTCCGCCATCTTCATCATCGAGTACGTACAGACTGCCATGCCGAATATCGATTGAAAAAAACGGCGTCGAGAGAGTGTGTGGTGGTAGCTAGCGCATGGCATGCCAACAACCCCTGCATGCACATGCGAGTGCGCGTGCGTCGGCTACCCCGCCCTGCCGTCGCCGGCCTCTGACATGAGAAAACCGGGATCCAGGCCGGGAGTGACGGTCCGGCGGGCGATGCTGCTGCCGGCACGGTGGGACTCGGTTCAGTGGATTTGGGTTTGGTCTCTCTGTTGGCCGGCCTCGGGCAGTGCCGCGGTCAATTCTCAGCCCTATTGGCCAGAGTCGGCCGTCTCCTCTGGAGAGGGAGGGGGAGAGGGGTGGGGGAGGAGAGGAGAGGGGGAGCGTAAGAAACATCGGATCGGCGAGGTGAGGCCGGGTTGCTGGCGGGGTGGCAGGTGAGAATGGCCAGACCGGCTGCAGCCATCAGACCACAACGTCGGAGATCTCGATCCACTTGATGAAATTTTCTTCGGCCCATGTTTTGCAACCGCAACGGCCATAGTCGCATATCGACACGCCGGCCTCATCCCCCTGCCAGCTGTGAGATGTAGATGACGCGCGCGCGCTGCGCCGTCTGCGTGGGCTTCGGCGCGAACGGCCGCAAGCCCTTTTACCACGCCGCTAGGGCGACCCCTCCGGAGAGAGCTGTACCCCGCACCCCGCGCACGCAGGCCTGCCGCCGCAGCCGCAGCCCATGGTTAGCGAGGTGGGGAGGGGAGGCGAGATAGGGGGAGGAGAGTCAGCTAGGGAGGAGGGTCAGCTCGGGAGCAGCGCACAACACAGGCACGGACGCAGGTGGTCCCGTTACGCATTGAATTGAAACCACGGCACCGCTCCATCGGAGAAAGCTCACGGCCGGCGGTGAGATTCCCCCTCATCGCTCCTCCTGGGGCCAGCGCGAGCCTGGTGGTAAGTAAGCCAAGGCTTGGCAAGAGGCAGGACACGCAGCGGGCCCCTTCCGCCACCCTCACCGGTCCCGGTGCCCGGCCCCCATCAAGAGGGGCCGACGGCCACCAGGGTGCCGGCTGCCTGCGTCCTGTCTTGGCGTCGGTCCCGGCTGTAATATTACCGGATCCGGCCAGTCCGGCAGCCGGTCTCATTGCTCTCCTCCTGTGGTGGGCATGTATATGTGGCCGTATGCGTGTGCGAGTGTGAGTGTGCGTGAGACTCGGCAACTTCCTTTACTCGACTCGGCGAGGAATCAGGCAGAGGGGTTGAACCGCCGAGAGGACAGAGCATGAAGCGGGGCCGCCATAAGCAGAGCCAGCGGAGATCGAGAAGGAAGGCGAAAATGAAACTGAATGCGAAAACGGAACTGAAATGAGAAAAAAAAACCGTCCCGGCCAGGACATGGAAGGAGCCGAGGCGCGGCGTGATGATGCCTTTGTAGCCCTCGTCTGACCAGGCCCGCGAGCCTGCCCCCGCCGTGCCGACAGGGGCAGGGCACCGAGCCCTCGAGGAGGCCTCCCTCCGCACCTAACGATGCACACGCGCACCCACACGCATCGGGTCCCAACTCTCCGTCCCACCAACCCTTCTTCCCCTCGCCAAGTGCCGTGGCTAGCGGAGAAAAAGTCGGGCGGCGGCCCGTCAGGCATCAAGCCTGGCCGGACTTGACACGGTGACGGGGTGCGGTGGCGGCGTGGGATGGCGACGGCGGCAGCGCCGGGATGGCGATGAGACAAGGCCAGCTAGCTGGCAGCCGAGCGAGCTGGCCAAATGACATGCAGACAGGTAGACATGCAGACACAAGCGCTGGCTCGTCGCCTGCTCGGCCGTAATTACGACGGCGGACCAACGAGACGAGACGTCGCCTTTGCCCGGACACGTTCCCCCATGGGCAGACGGAGATTGGGTCTCCCAGCCCGGCGCTTGCGGCCACTTGACCGCTCTCGGGTCATCGGTTCCGAGCTCGGGCGCTGCTATCCCTCGGAAGAGAAGAGAACAAAAAGTGGTCGCCCGGATACCGCGGCGCGCGCGCAGGCCGGCGCGCGGGGAGGCCGACGCCGAGGGGAAGCAAGCACCGAAAAATCGGTCGCGGCCGCCGATCTATCGGCTGTCATGGCGTCACTGATTTGCTGATGAAACAGAGCGGCGAGATTTCGGTTCTGGAGGGGGGCGTGAGGCCGCCGAGCGGTGACGGCGAGGAGCGGGCGAATAAGACCGCTCCCAAGTAACCCCGGATTTGCACCCGACGTCGGCCTCGTGATATTCTCGTCGGGGTGCTGCGTGCCGGGGCATCCCTGCCTCGGCCGGAATGCGCAAGTCGAGCAGCAGCAGGCAGCGCTTGCCTAGCCGCGGCTGACGCATGCCGGACCTGCGGAGCCGGATGGTGCTCTCGCAGGCTCGCGCCCCTACGTCACACCTTCTAAGGGAAAAAACCGCCGGCCAAATCCCAAAAAAACTTCCAGGAGAGATCCATTTGCCCCACCCGCCCCCACTTCTCACCCGCGCCGCCAATTCGGCGCGGCGGCGCGGCGGTGTGGAGTGGCGAGGCGGGGTTAACCATGCTTGGCTGCCGCCTCCTCCGCCCCCCCCCGGCAGTGGCAGTAATGAGGGGGGTGGCGGCGGGATTTCTGTCTCCGTTCTGTCTTGCGCGCTGCAGACATCAAATGCTGCCGACCTCGGATCGGCCGCACCCGGTGTTTTCGTCGCCCGGACCTGGCTCGATGCCCTCGCACGTCAACTGGGCCCTGGCCCACCCCTTGTCCCTCCCCTCGTCCCTCCCTCGTCCCCCCCTCGTCGATCTCGGCGCTAACCGGCTCGTCGGGTTTCAATTTCGACGCCTTGTCATCGTCCTCCTTTCCGGTGTACAGACCGGGGCATAGATGACGGAGCAATTAGTTCATTTCTGGTCAAGCGGCCCAAGCCGGGCCTGGTCAGGCGTCCGAATAGAAAGAGGTCAGCGAGAGCATGCGGCCGCTCGGATGGCGCACCGTTTCGTGCCCCCCATTCGCCCGTCGTGACCTGGTTCAGGCCGCACGCCGGCCGGCCCACGGCACACGCCGCATCTGACGCTACGCGTCGCATGACATGGATACGAACATGAGCGTGAAAAACACTGGGGCCGAGCGCGATCGTGAGCGCGCCCGCGCGGAGGCGGTCACTGCGGGGGGGGGGGCGCGGACCGGGGCTCGTCGCCGCCCTGGCCGCCGCCATCGGCAGGAGAGCTGGCCGGCTAGCTTATCAGCAGATACCACTCCGTCACCACCACCACCACCACCTAGCAACCCAGCCCAGCCGAGCCGACAGTGACGACCCAGCCGACAGTGACGATAGACGATGGGCCGCGTGATAGGGGTCCCAGCCTTTGCAGAATGTCGGTGTAAGTCTCCCCAGCCGGCCGCCTGTTCTCCCGGATTCACCCCCCCCATTTCCTTTTGTCTGCGGAGGAGACCGGGCTGAGGGGGACGGTCCGAAATAGCAGAACTGCCCCCCCCGCCCCGCGGATCTTGTCAGATTTGCTCTCGTCATTGTGCCTTTAAGCGGCGGCGAGATGTAATAATAAACTTGATCCCTGAATCAAGTTCCGACCACCGGGGCCCAAGGCGCGCGCCACAATCCGTGACGTGACATCCAGTCAAAAGAAAAAGAAAAAGAAAAAAAAAAAAAAAAAGAGAGGAAAAAAAGCTTGCAGGTCGTGTGAGGGGATCAGGCACGGCTGGCTGGTTGGTTGGGAGGTGGGGGGGGGGCAGCAGCGCTTCCGTGCGTCGGCGCGATTTCTCAAGAAAAAGAGGCGGAAATCCTTCGTCGGCCACATTTTCTCTCGCCCAGTGCCGTTTACTCTGGGGGAAGGGGAGAGGTTGCTGCAGCCCGTCTTGGTTAGAGCCGATCCCTGCGGCCGGGTGACGCTCTCTGGTCGTCACGACCGGCTGTCGATGATCTCTCGAGAGGGGAAGAGAAAGAGGAGGGGGAGGAGGCGGGGGAGGAGGGTGGATAATGCAGGGCTGCAGTAGCATGGGTGCATCGTGTTGGCTGATGAATGGCCGAACCGGACGCCGGCTGACTGAACATGTCGTCGTCGGTCGGTGGTGGCAGGCCGACCAGGGCGCAGCTTCCCCACCATCGAACCATCTGCTCTGCAGGTCATGCCTGGTACGAGACTGACGATCACAGGGTCGAGCCAGCCGGCCAGAACGAGAAGAGAGAAAATAGCAACAGGAAAAGAAAACCGGCCAGGAGGCCGTCCATGACTCTCGATCGGTGCGTTGCATGGCTTGCGGGGGTCGTCGCCGGGCAGGCGCAGAGCAATGCGACCGACGCATTGACCTCGGACCAATGGTGGATGCATACCACGCACCCGATGCCACATAATCAATTGTAGCTCGAGCGCGGCGGGAGGAAGTATAATCAAGTAAGAAAAAGCCAGAACGATAAAAACAAGCAAGCCAAAACAAGAAACAAAGAATCAGCCCGGGTGGAATCACCAGGGGGCATCTGTCCGTCTGCTCGCCTGCCAGCATCGGTGTGGCGCTGCTGGTGCTCTCCTCCGCGCTCCGCGACGGCGATCCGCGCTCCGCCCTCTGGCCACAATGCCACCACAATGCCATCCGCGACCGGATGGGATTGTTACTAACCACCAGTTCCTCCCACTGGGTCAGATGGATCGATCTGCTCTCCCCACTCCCGGCCCCTCAGCCCGACGGCTGACCGACCACCTGCCCGCCCGCCCGCAGACAAGTCATCATGATTACGGTAACCGGCCGTATCTGGAATTCCGATCTCTCCCAGGCGCGGAGAAAAAAAGAAAACTTCCGACGGACGGGGGGGCACCCACGTCTGCCACGTCGAGCACTGTGCATGTATGTAATGCGTGTGGGGGGTTATTCTTTTTCTTTTCGCGCTCGGTCGGGGTGGGTGGTCGTGGTCACTTGACGCCCTCTGGGAGGGCGTCACCGCTCGCGCCGCTCGCGCCGCTCGCGCCGCTCGCGCCGCTTGCGCTGCTTCCTGCACGGGAACTAAGTTGTCGTGGGTGTCGGCGCGCTGGTGCCGCGCCGGTGCCGCACATGCCGCACATGCCGCACCTGTGGCGGCGGCTGCTGCTGACCCCCCCCTTGCCGGCCAGGTAGGCCCGACCAACCCTGGGGGGGCGGCGCCAGATCGCGCGACCGCGCGACTGGTTCTGTATGGGCTTGCAAGCGTCCAGAGCTGACTAACTAAAAGCCAAAGCCAAACTCACGGATCCGACAAGCTGTCCGGCTGGCTGGCGGCCGGGCCGGTGGCCCGGCCGAGCCCGGCTGCCGAAAGTGCCACCCCGCTAGAAAGAGCCATCGGAAATCGGAACTGAAAATTTTTCTGACTCACCGGCATCCCCGGCCCCCCCCTCTTTTTTATCTAGCCCGTCGGCCGGCCCGTGTACCATGGCCCCTGCCATCCGCTGCCTGACAGCAGCCGGGACGAGGCTCCAAGAGAGCGCGAGCGCTAGCCAAGGGACCGCCCGTTACCGGCGACGTCTCGAGCCGGACGGAATCAAAGAGAAGGGATCATCCCTGCTGGCGGGCGCCATTCGTCATATCCGCCCGCTTCCACGATTCTCTCTTCCCGCCGGACGGCCGACGGCGGCATGGCCCAGTGCCGTGGTCTCCTGACAAAAGACGCGGCCACCGACCAATAAAACCACTGTCGCCGGGGAGGCCCTGGAAATCGTGGTCCTGGTGGCGCTGGTGGTGCTCGGCTGCTGCTGGCGAATGCGGAAACTGGAGGCGCCAAACGAACCCTATGAAATGTGGCCTCGCTTGCGGAATGCTCAAGGTAGCAAGCGCGCTCGGCATGGGGGTCCTGGCCTGCCTGACCTGGCCTGCCTGACAGACATGACTGGCTGCCTGCCAAGTTCCGACCTTGAGCGGGCGGGATGAACGGACCAGCCGGTGAGTCGACAAGGTACCAAGGACCAGGGGCGCCATCCGCCGGACCTGGGGAGCCACGTCCCTTGGGGTGTGTTGCTGCTGTTGCTGCTGCCGCTGCTGCCGCCGCCGCCGCTGCCGGCGGCGGCGGCGGCGGCGGCAGTGGTGGTGGTGGTGTGGAGGTGCTGCTGCTGTTATGGTCGTCGCCTTGTTATCAGTATCAATGGGCCATGGGGCTCCACTGATCCCACAGCTGGAACTGGGCAGGGGAGGAAGGGGGGGACCCCGTCGTTCCAGCTGGCAGGGAAAGTGGGCAAATGGTACGACGTGTGGTCCGATCATTTGGTCCACGCTGACCTCATTGGCCAAGCCGTTTTTTCTTTTCTTGATCCTTCTTGTTCTTTTTTTCTCCTTCTTTCCATCAGCCGCAGGTTTTCTGACTAGCTGGCGATGAAGCTTGGCAGTAGGTGGTGTCGGGAAATTTAGTTTCAAGCAAAATTTAGTTTCAAGCAAGGCACTTATTTCATTAGCCTCCTCCGCTGTCGCCAGCCAGCCAGCAGCCTCCGCGGCGTTGGCGGCGTTCGCCGTGTTCACGCCGTTCGTCATCTCCACTCTCATATCATGATGTAGATAGACCCGGATCTGCTGCTGCCGTGGCTGCGGGGGAGGTAAGGGGGGCGTTTCATGGCCAGACTGCGACAGGGCGGCAGGGCGGCAGGGCGACAGGGCGGCATGTATAATGGAGAAGGGGGCGAAAACCTTGTCGCGAGCTCCAGAACCGGCCGAGGGGGGATTCGCCGCCCGCCGCACGCCGCACGCCGCCCGTCGCCCGACCGCCATTAAACCGCTCCGATTTTATATCCACTCCGCGTGCGCCTGTCCGTGTCCGCCTGGCCGCCTGGCCGCCTCCCGCCTGGCCGCCTCTGATTGCCTTGTATTCGCTCACTCGGGCAGGGCGAAGGCGCGCGCGCATGGATCACATGGCATGGAGCCGACGGCCTTGTCGGCGGCGAGGTACTTGGGGGTACCTCGCCGCCCGGCCGGCCTGCGCTGCGCTGCCACGAGCTGACAAGGTGTGGGCCAACACGGCATTTTTTCCGCCATTTTCCCACTCCTGTTCCTGGTGGAAGGAACAAGCTCTCCAGGAGGGGGGTGCGGGGAAACAGGCGGGGGGAGGCAGGAGCAGGGGGGGCGTGGACAATAATAAGATCCACCATCCCAGTGGCTGCTGCTGCTGGCACACAAGCGCAGCAGCAGCAGCAGCGAACGAAGCTGGGCTCTCGGTCGATGGTCGTAATGGCCGATGCTGGGATTGCCGAGTCACGATTCGGCTGCCTCTTGTGTGTGACAAGGCCGAGTCTGGCGAGTCGGGGCCCGACTGGTTTTTTTCTTTCTTTTCCTTTTGTTCCTCACGCCCTCGCACCCCCCTTTCACCCCTGCCGTGCCGGGCGACGCCCCTCTCCTCCTCGTGGGTCCACCCGCCCTATACCCACCCCTGCCTCCCTTCCCTCCTGCCAATCCTCCACCCCCCGCCCCCCTTGGCACAATACCGCGGAGCAGACCAGCAGAGTAGAAAAAAACCGGCCCCAAAGAGGGTGTCATAGGAGAGGCTGGTCTTGGCCGTGCTTCGTGTCTGTCTGGCTGTCCTGTTCTTGTAGAGATGAGAAAAATATTAAGCCCGCGCGCTCCCACCACCCTTCCCCCCCCGAACCTGGCCCAGGGACCAGCAGCGAGCAGGCAAGCAGGCAGCGTACACCATCGTCGGGGGCCCGGGGGCAACTATTCGCGACCAGTCTGGATCCTGGACTACTGGATCAGCTCCTTCATCCGTGCCCTTGTTTCTCGTGGGCCTTGCCTGACTACTTACTCTTTCCTCTCTCTCCCGCTCTCTATCTTCTGTCCCCTTTTCACTTTCCTTGGGTGCGCGCACATCCACGCCAGCTGCCATATCTGAGTCTCTCCCTCCCTCCGCGCCCTCCCTCGCTCATACAGTTGACTCACTCTCCCACGATCCCCCCCCCCAACCGTGCGCCCGCCCACCCTCTCGACGCACAGACAGCCGAGAGTACGACTTGGCGATTGTTTTTTTTTTTTAAAAAATCCGGCTTGTTTTTTTTTCCTTTCCCTTTTCGCCCAGCGCTCGGGACAGCAGGCAGGAAAGGGAAGGCGGCCAAGTACAAGTACCGTGACTCGACCGACTTACACGCACGCACCCCCACCCTAATTGAGCCGAGTCGAGCGTACCCCTTGCAAAGCGCAAAGCCGCGTACAGCAGCAGAGCAGCAGTCGCAGCACCACCACCGCCGCCGCCACCGCTACGACCACCACGACCGCTACGACCACACACCGGCGCCGAGACTGCGAGCACGGCCGCACCGCAATCGGCCATTGCACGCATATCGGCACAATTCCTCCCGCCTTGCTGCCCCCCTCATCACCGTCTGCCAGACGACCGGAATCTCTCCTGCGCCCTTGTGCACTGCAGTGGACTATTACTCAGGGACGCGAACATCCCGGCCTATCACTACTCCGGGGACGACCATAGAAATAGAAATTCCTGCCGGTTCGGCTCTCTCGAAGCCAGTCCATCAGATCTGGCAAATCCGCCTGCTCAGGTACTTTCGGCCCCCCTCTCCTGTTCGTTGGTACCGTGCATAAAATAGAGACCGAGTTATTGACCACCGCGTGTCTGCAGTCCCAAGCCTCACCTGTGAGGGCGGCTCTGGGCCCACTGGGAGACCAATTGGCTCTTGTCCAGAGCTGGCAGCCAGCCAGTAGTGGCCGGGCCGGGAGACTGTCTGTACACAGTCCGCGGCCCCTGCTGTCGGCCAACATACACACCACCAACTCGGCGCCGGATCATTTTTTTTCAATTTTTTTCCTTCTTTTTGCTTGCTTCTTTTGGTCTCGGCCCGCATTCGAGGTTCCAATAGCCAACTAACCGCCAGGCCGGCCGCCCTCTCCGTCGGACCATAGAAAGAGACCAGCCGCTTTCTCGGCACTGGGCCTTGGCCTGCCCGCCGTACGGCCAGCGCAAAAACGTCAGGTCGCAGTTCAGGACCCACGCGCCCAGCCGGGCGGCCAACCCCAGACACCGGCTGCATTGTGCATTTATCTGATTGTACATCGGATTGCGCGCATCATCCTCTCCGCCCGAGCGGCCACACGCTCATGGCCAGGGTGCATCAATAAGCCGGCCGAGATCAATTCCCCAATCCTTTTGTTCTCTCCCACCCTCGACACATTCCCTGAACCCCAACCTTTCTCACCGGCCGAGGCTGTTTCGAACCCTCCCTCCTTTTTGTCCCCCCTGTCTTTTTTTCTCTTCAACCGGACGTTTACCATCTCAAAAACAATAGAACCCCAACCAGGCTTGAGGATGTTGTCCCCAGAGGTGCATCACTCAATATAACCCCCCCTTCCACTCTACACTGGGACCATTTCTGTTTGACCCCCCACATTCGCAAGTCAATAGTTATCCGTTCTCTTCTGCTGCTCTCCTGTTCTCTCCTCCCACACCCTCACTTCAACCTACTACCATCATGTGTCCCAATGACGACTCGCCCATCTTCATGCCAATCTCCCGCTTCCACACCCTATCCATGATGGTATCGTCGTCGTCATCATCATCATCATCACCCCAGCAGTCACATCAACAACGAAAACAAGACCAAGACCATCAAAATCAGACCAGCCCCCAACAGCCAGACCACCTGTCGGCCAGACCGCGTCGCCCCAGCCAGGTCCAGACCAGCTTCCAGTCGCAATCGTCACTGTCCTCTACAGGGCCGGCATCGGCCATCAGCTCCTCGACCATGCCCTCCCCCATCTCCCAGCTCGGGTCTCCGGTCTTGTCGCCGAACCCGGCCACCCTGGCGGCCTCGCCCGAACACAGCGGCCGGGAATCCGAGGAGCAGTTCCCCCCGGCCCCGTTCCACCTCCCCGACTCGATCGTGCTGTCCAAAAAGGTCAGCTCTGGCTCGCTGGGCGGGGCGGCCAAGAGCAGCAACAGCAGCAGCGCCGGCACCGCGACTCCCGCCTCCAACCAGGGCAGTCTCATCCGGCGGCTCTCCAGCCGGGCCTCGCGCATGACCCAGCGGAGGCGGCCGTCCGCGACGGCCCAGAGCAGCCGCGACGCCAGCGTGGGGCCCAACATCATGCGTCGGCGCAGCGACAGCAACACCGGGCCCGGGTACGCCCTCCTTACCGATTCGGACTCGGACATCCCCGAGGCCGACGAGCTGCTGCTCGCCGGCCAGGCCCAGGAGCCGCCCTTTAGCGCGACCTCGTACATCAGCGCCGGCTCGTTCGCATGCAGCGTCGCCGGCGCGGCCAGCGCCGGCACCCAGGCGTCCTCCGCCAGCTCGGCCGCCCACCTCAACTGCGCGCCCACGATCCCGGCCCGGCTCCGGGAGGGCACCAGCATGCGCAAGGTGTCCAAGAAGAACAAGGCCAAGGACATTTGCCTGCAGCTCCAGATCGAGTCGTACTCGGACAAGATCTCGTGGGACAAGACCCGGCCCAACAAGTGCCTGCACATTGACGACATTCGCGAGATCCGCAAGGGCTCCGACATCCGCCAGTACCGGCTCGACTTTGGCTTCCCGGAGCCGGACGAGCCGCGGTGGTTCTCGATCATCTACGCCGTCGGTGGGGCCGGGGCCGGGGCCCGGTCCAAGAACAACAAGACCATGCACCTGATCGCGCCCGACGACGACACGTTCCGGGACTGGACCGAGACCCTGGACGCGATCGCCCGGCACCGCCAGTTCGCCATGATCGCGCTCATGAACTTCACCGAAGACGCGGTCCGCGAGTTCTGGCTGCGCGAGCACGCCGACGACGCGGAGGAGCTCGACTTCGCCGGCATCGAGCGGGTGTGCCGCAACCTGCACATCAACGCGTCGTCGCTGCTGCTGCGGGCCGCGCTCGAGATCGTGGACGCGCGCCGGACCGGCCGGCTCAACTTTGAGGGCTTCCGCCAGTTCATCCGGCACCTCAACACGCGCGCCGACGTGAACCGGATCTACCTCCAGGTGGCCCAGGACCCGGGCCGCGGCATCACCGCGCCCGAGTTCCTGCACTTTCTGCGCCACCAGCAGCGGGAAGATGTCGACTCGGCCGTGTTCCAGTGGGAAACCGTCTTCTCCCAGTTCGCCAGCCGGTTCCCGATCGATGCCCGGGACGGGTCCGACCAGGACCGGGACTCGGACGCGAGCTCATTACTCAACGCCGCCACCGCCGGCCACGGCGAGCTCCGCATGAGCGACGTCGCGTTCGCCAGCTACCTGACCTCATCCGAGAACTCGCCGATCCGGGAGCCGCCTGCAGAGTGCCGGCTCGACCGGCCGCTGAACGAGTACTTCATCTCGAGCTCGCACAACACGTACCTGCTCGGGAGGCAGGTGTACGGCCAGTCGACGGTGGAGGGCTACATCTCGGCCCTGGTGCAGGGCTGCCGCTGCGTCGAGGTCGACTGCTGGGACGGGCCCAACGGGCTGCCGGTGGTCAACCACGGCCGCACCTTTACGACCGCCATCAGCTTCCAGGAGGCCATCACGACGATCAACAAGTACGCGTTTCACAAGTCTCGGCTGCCGCTGTGGATCTCGTTCGAGGTCCACTGCAGCCCGCCGCAGCAGGCGGTCATGGCCACCATAATCAAGGCCACGTTTGGCGCCCGGCTCGTGACGGAGCCCCTGGAGACCACCAGCGCCGATTCCACCACGCTCCCCTCCCCGTCCGAGCTCATCGACCGGATCCTGATCAAGGTGAAGCAGGCGTCTGCCACCGCCACGACAACCATGACGGAGCCGGCGGAGGCGATCGAGCCGACCACGACCACCACCCGCCGGCGTGGCGCCAGCCTGGGTTCCGCCTCGCAGCAGCAACCGGCCATCGTCCAGGAGCTTGCGGGGATCTCGCAGTCGGTGCCGCAGAGCCCTCTCCTCAGCCCGAGCGGCGGCGGCGCGACCACATCCGCGCCTGCGCCGGCACCCACCCGCAGGCTGGCCCCCGCTGCCGTCGCCCGGCGCTTTGGCAACAACAGCAGTGGCAGCAACAACAACAACAACAGCAACATCACCTCCGCCCCTGGAGACGGCGATCTGGGGGGCAGCGCCAGCCCCAGCGACAACGAGAGCGGCACCGAGAGGACCTCGTTCGCCACCAACCACAACTATTTCCTCCACCATACCAACAGCAACAACAGCACCAACAGCGCCGGCAAGGACCCCAGTCCCGCCCCTCCCGCCCGGCGGTACCACCAGAAGTCGGTCACCGCCAAGATCATCAAGCCGCTCGGCGACCTCGGAGTCTACTGCGCCGGCGTCAAGTTCAAGGGCTTCGACGCGGCCGAGGCCAAGCTGTTCAACCACATCTTCTCCTTCGTCGAGTCGAGCTTCGCCAAGTACAGCCGGTCTCGGGAAGAGCGCAAGGCCCTGGACTGGCACAACATGCGGTTCCTCATGCGCGTGTACCCGAACCAGACCCGGGTCATGTCCGACAACTTCGACCCGCTCCTGTACTGGCGCCGCGGCGTCCAGATGGCCGCCCTCAACTGGCAGACCTTCGACCTGGGCGCGCAGCTGAACCGGGCCATGTTCGAGGGTGGGACCGACTCGTCCGGGTACGTGCTCAAGCCGCGGGAGCTGCGCGAGATCCAGGTGATGCCGGACGGCTGGCTGGGCAAGCGCGAGCGCAAGTCGGTCTCGTTCTCGATCGACGTGATCTCGGCCCGGCAGCTGATCCGGCCGAGCTCGCTGCCGGCCGGCAAGCAGATGAACCCCTACGTCGAGGTCGAGGTCTTCCACGCGAGCGACCGTCGCGACAAGAAGGAATCGATCAGCACCACCCTCGATGCCCTTGACGCGGCGGCGGCGGCCGATACCCCGCTTCGGTTCCAGACCCACGTGGTGACCGACAATGGGTTCAATCCGACCTGGTGGACCGGCGTATCCGGTGGTGGCGGCGGCCCTGACAGCGACGGGAAGAAGCGGTCCTCGTTCAACGTCCGGCTCACGACCAAGTACCCGGACCTGATCTTCATCCGATGGACCGTCCGGCTCGCCCACAGCAGCGAGCCCTACGCCGTCTTCACCGCCAAGCTGGCGAATCTCAAGCAGGGGTACCGCACCCTGCCGCTGCTCTCGCCGGCCACCGGGGACCAGTACCTGTTCTCGACCCTGTTCTGCCGCATCAGCGTGGACCCGATCCAGAAAGTGCTGCTCGACTACCCGGGCGACCGGCAGCCCGACAACAGCTACAAGCTGCGCGGGCTGGGCCGCACCGTCTTTGCTCGCGCGTCGAGCCCCAAGCCGAGCATGGAAAAGATCGACAGCTGAGGAAGGCGGTGCTGCGCCTGCTGCTACGGCGTTGCGACACACATGCCCACTGCCGGATTCCGCCTTCTGTCTCATTTTCCATCAACATCTCCCCTCTTCATTCTCACCTTCGTGTGGATATTTTACTGGTCGTTCTTCTGCTCACGCATGGATTCATCTTGTAAACCACGAGGAAAAAAAAAAACAAAAGCAACCATGACGACAAAATCACTAGTGTTCCCGGCATATACAGGCGCGCGCAACCAGGCCCAGGGGGCTATCCCGGTTTCCTATGTCTGTTTATATTACCTCGTCCCAAATGATGGGGACGAGGCAGGGCCAGACCAGACCAGACCAGGCGAGACCCCTCGTACCGACCGCAGGCGGGATGACGGATTGGCGGGCGGAAGTGGGCGCTGTTTCTTTCCATCTTCTCTCTTCCCTTCAAGGCTGTTTTTCTATCTTACGCTCTCGCTCGAAAGGCTTCTGCCCTCTGGAGGGCTCCCATTCGTTTCTCCCGTGGCCGGTGTCTGATCCTGAGCAGGAGACGGGAAGGGAGAATCATGACGGTATCATGATGGTAGGGGTTGGCGGCCTCGGGAGCAGGCATGGGAGGACTAGGGGCCAAGGGGGGCCACGGAACCGGAATGCATTGTAACCATCTTGGCGCTCAGGTTTTTTTTTCCTTCGTCCTTGGGAAAATGATGGGGCAATAGCGTCATGTAGACACGGATGGACGGGATCTTGGCGGCGGCGGCGAACGCGCGAACGGGTGCACGGCCGGTCGGACAGGGGAACCAAAAAGAGAAGAATAAAACGAGGGACTGGCGACGCAGATAACGGAGGCAAAAATACCACACACTACACATGCCGCGGGCACGCAGTTGAATTCTGGCTTGTCTAGGGGGATGATCTGGGAAGACGCGGCGAGGGTGTATATCTCGAGACGGTGCATGCATAGTGCTTGATTGCCATGGCGATGAGAGGGCGCATTTAATATCGAACGTGTGGCGGGAAGGATGTGCGCATGTTGTCTGATGCATAGCGTTCTGTGCCGATGGGGATTGTGCATGTCTATATGAGCCGATCGGGTGGATGACGCGCCTGGTGGCTGCCTGCCTATTGACTGGATGGGCTTCATACCCATGCCACGGAGGGTTGGCTGTCAATAGAACGGTACGCTCTCGACCAGCTGAGGGATAATAATGCGGCCCGGAAGGACGTCGAGAAGTAGGAGGAGGCTAACAATAGTATGGGCAGAATCGCTGCCGGCGGCATGGCGAGAATTCGTCCATTTCGTAGCTACTGACCATGCATTTGTCCCCGCCGCGACTTTCCATATGGTGAGCATATCACCACGCGCCCAGTTCGCCCTCGAGATTTTGAAGCCTTGCCCGCGCCGAGTAGTCAGTTTCCCGGCCCGAGGGGGCGCTCCGATTCGGGTCCACTTGGACTCGTTATGATTTTTCAATTTCGTTTATTTTACCAACGGGGAGAGAGCCGCCAATGCAGGCAACTGTCTGGCGATGCCTAGATGCCGATCATGTTCATCTGCTGCCGCTCTCTCACATCTACACCTCGTCTATGAGCGGGGCGCGACGCTGGCCATTGGCGAGAGATGGGGGGGGGGATGCAGTCGGTTGGGTGTGCTTATTAACAAAGGCTGTTTTTAGTCCAGAATCTTGGATGGGGGGGGGTGTTTGTTATTTGCGCGTTGGGTGTGTGTCGGTTACAGAACGAGGCATGATCCTGGCGCGATTCGACGAGGATTGATTGAATGGGCTGATCTGGCCATGCTTGGCGTGATCCGGACCAGGATCACTCTGGGGCAGGTAATGCATTACGAACGGGACCGGGTACGGCTGGGGGAAGCGAGACAAGACCGGGGTAGGATGTGCTAGTATGGGTTCAAGCATTGGAGGGACTCTTGTCTACGGGGGGGAGGAGGGAGGGGGTGTGCCAAACCCGTGGCAGAGGCGGGGGCGGGGACGATGTCTGTCTTTGATACGATACATGATGATGATGATGATGATGATGATGATGATGATGATGATAATTATGGCGGTGATGATGATGGCGGTGATGATGGCGGTGATGATGATTATGATGATGATGGTAGTAGAGGTAGCGGTAGTGGTGGTGATAGTGGAGGTGGCGATGGTGATGATGATGATGACGACGATGATGGGTGTGGTGGCAATTGTGGTGATCATGGTCATGGTGGTGATGGTGACGATGGCCACGATGGATAATGGGGCTATGGTGATGGTAACGATGTGGTGACCGTGATGAGGACGACGACGACGGCAGGGATGCTTACCACCGCCAACCCCGGTACCCAAATGTCGGTACGCCAACAACCATGCCGGCTCCAACACGGGAAATGCCTGGTGAAATTCGCCTTCGGAGGGTCGATGACGCCGCGCTCCTGTTGCTACAGACGGCCCTGCATAGACTTACAAGTCGATGATGCCACAACGGCTGGAGTCGACCCTGCTCAGACTCACGGGTCGATGATAGAATCACGGCGTTCGATACGCACGCACACACAGGCTGACGATGATTGTGCCACTCAACGGCCGGAGCTGACCCGCGCGGACTGCTCCCGCGTCGGTGATGACATACTACTGCTAGAGGGGACAGGCTCACAGTTCAGACCCAGCAACCCCCAAACTTCACTTCCCTAACAACTCCGCAGGGTTGATCGTGCCCATACTGGCCGGAGCGGCCCTCGTCTGAAACAGCCTCTCTGGAGAGCCGAGTCGAGTCGAGTCGGTTATTTAAACCACCGATGCCGGCCGGGTATCGTTGTCCAAACTCGCCCGGTCGATGGCCACTTACCTACCCACGCACTGCGACTGGAGCGGAGTAGCGAGCGGGACCCCGACCCAGCTAGCTGGCTGGCCCCTTCTAATCAAACCCGAGCCGAGTGAAATGCTAGACCGAACCGAGAAATATGGCGGATTCACGGGCCCCAGGAACAGGCCGCAGCGTCGTTGAGACGTGCCCGGCTGAGCGCGCGAGAGTGCGGCCCGGCCGCGCCCCGCATCCCCCCCAACAGCCAGGCCTGAGCGGATATCCTGGTCTTCGTCGAGATGTTTCTGGCTGAGTGCAATCGGACTGCCCCCGCATCAAAGAGCGCTCGCTCGGCAGAAAAGTCGGACGGCGGGTCCCAAGTACTTGCACGGTGTGCGCGCACCCCCGACAGCCAGGCTATATATACTGTATACAGCACATGTCCTGGTCATCATCCTTTCATTGCCGAATACTTCCGGTTGTGAAGGCGCGAGGGAGCTTGGCGCCCAAGAGCGCTCGTGGGAGCAGCCATGGAGCCAGGCTGGATAAGGCGTCCTGGTCATCCTCATTGGCCGACATGTTTCCGGCCGAGTGCGCCCGCCGGCCCCGCAAGATCTGGGTCTCCTCTCGCCTGTCTCACGATGCAGGATGCGGGCCGCCAAGAACAGAACCAACCCCTGGCCAAGACCAGAAGGCCGATGACATAAGCCGCCTAGTTAGCGCTACCCGCTTCCCACTTCCCGCTTCCCGCTGTCCGCTGTCCGCTTCCCGCAGGCCGCTACCCACCCGCGATATATAGACTTTGGAAGTAGTCGCCAAATTCATCTGCCTGTCCAGTTTGCTTGGCGTTGTCCCCTCAGGCCCCCTACGCCGACGCCCCGGCCACTTACTCCCTCGCTCTTCCTCTCCGACGAAGAGACCGGATCCCGCCGGTCCTGCCAGGAGCGTGTGTGTGCGCGTGCGCGCGTGCGCGCGTGCGAGACGTCGCCCCCCGTCTAATGGAGCACGAGTCCAAGTCCACCACCACCACCCGCCTGTCCGTCTGCTGCCGGCCTCTGCCGCTGATCGGCAGCATGCTCGGCAGGGCCGCCCGCGCCGTCGAGCGCGGCTGCTGCTGCTGCGTCGTCTACATCCCCCTCGTCTTCGTCTACGTCCTCACCTCGTGGGCTGCCTGGGGGATATGGTCCGTCAGCCGGAATCCCGGTCATAGCCACTGGCTGGGTTGGTGCTTCCGCCACTCCCTCCTTCCCTTGCCCCTCTCTTCCCCTCTCCCCGCCAGTCAGTCACCCCGGCCCACCGCTGCTGACCTTGCCGCTGTCGATCAGGCTTTTGGACCGGCTCTCTGGGCATCACGATCTACGTCCTCCTCAACGTGTCCTACACCACCGCCGTCCTCACCGATCCTGGGTCCACCACCGGCCCCTCCCGCCGGCCCAGCCGGCCCAGTCGCCGCGCCGCCGCCGGCTACAGCGCTCTCCCGACGTGGGAGCCCACGCCGACACCGACGCCGACACCCCCGCCTCCGCTGCCGGCCGCGTCTTCCCCCGAGGCCACCTCTACGCTGACGGTCAAATCCAATGGCGAGATCCGGTTCTGCAAAAAGTGCCAGGCTCGCAAGCCGGACCGCGCCCACCACTGCTCCACCTGCCGCCGCTGCGTCCTCAAGATGGACCACCACTGCCCCTGGCTCGCCAACTGCATCGGCCTGCGCAACCACAAGGCCTTTCTTCTCTTCTTGATCTACACCACCCTTCTCTGTGTCGTCACCTGCGCCACCTGCGGCAGCTACGCGTGGACGGACGTGGTCGGAGCCTCGGCTCCCGAGCTGGACCCGCGCTCGTTCGCGCCCATCGCCTACCTGCTGCTGGCCATCATCTCGGCCCTGATGGGACTCGTCGTCGGCGGCTTCACCGGCTGGCACATCATGCTCGCGAGCCGGAACCAGACCACGATCGAGTGCCTCGAGAAGACTCGATACCTGTCGCCGCTGCAGTACGGCCGGCAGCAGCTGATGGACATGACGGCCCGTCCCCGGGCCGAGGAGCCGCCCCCGCAGCACTACGCGTCCTACGAAGAGCTGGAGAGGCACCGGTCCCGGCGCCGGTACGAGGATTACCAGGACGAGGAGGATTCCAAGAAATTGCCGCACGCCTTCGACCTCGGCTGGCGCGCCAACCTCACGCACCTGTTCGGGCCGTCGGCCTGGCTCTGGTTTCTGCCCGTGTCAAACACCACGGGAGACGGCTGGTCCTGGCCCGCCAACACGAGGTGGCTCGAGGCGCGGGATCAGATCCGCACCGACCGCGAGCGTGAGAGGGCCCGGGAGATGAACGCCGGCTGGTTCGCCGACGGCGGCGGCGGTGGCGCCGCCGCCGCCGCTCATCCTGCTCATCTTCCTTCTTTCTCGGGTCCCAAGAAGCCGACCAAGGCCGACCGGGTTCTGGGCCGGGACCCAAACGTGTACGCAGACCCGATGGCCCCAAACTCCCTCGCCCTGCGCCGGCTGAGTCCGAGCGGGAAGACGCTGCCGGAGAGGGGGCGGAAGGCAAGCGAAAGGGGCGTCGAGACGGTGGAGCAGGCCCTCCTGAATGATGATGACCTGTTCGAGTCGACGGATGAGGAGGTGGGGGAGGGGGAGGGAGAGAGAGAGGTGCAACCGCAGCCGCAGCAAAAAGAACGAGGAAAGACAATGCAGGTAGCGGACTCGGTGGCGGCGCCGGAGAGGCGATCGCCGCTCCTGGGCGGGATTGCCTGGGACGGCAGGGGCGCGAGCAGCTTGCTCACAGGCTCGAGGGGTAAGGGGACCGTTCCGCAGGGCAAGCCGAGCACGCCTGCCGCGGAGGAAGCGGATGGTGGCGATGTGGACTGAGCGCGGTGGGCCAGTCAACCTCTCGGACGGGGCGGCGAGTGGACGAACGAGGACTGGTATATTGCCCTGCAGGTTGGATAAAGCGGGCGGGCGTGCTTGTTGGATACATGGGGGGACGGGAAACATGGCGCAGATAGAGGTCCCAGCCTCAGCTGGATATATCATGAGGACGGCAGAGGCATCTTTCTTTTCCCCGGACGGGTAATTCTCGGTGGAATCCGGGGGAACGCATAACGAGAACGCTAGATGTTTATATCCCTTTTTAGGCTAGTAAATATCATTCGTCGACGAGTAAATCTCAGTGCGACTGTATGTTTCGTCACGCGACGTGGCCGATCCCCTGCCTCGTTTGGAGGACCGCGGCCGATGATGAGTTAAGACAATCAGTCTATCATCTTCATCCGGCGTGGGTGTGATCTGGCAGCTGGTCTTCTTACCCCTATCGTGTCATTCGACAGGTGATGAGGTTCACTTTGCTTGGATTGCGATCACACTCTATTCTGCCCGACTGGGCATGATATGAGTTAAGGCTACTTGCTCATATATTCGCTGGATTTTGACTCTCTAAGCAGGCACTGAAGTGCGTACTGACGTTTGCCAGACCAAGGAATGAGTTCATCTACTGCCCTCGTCATGTATCGGCGAGATCTCACCCAACAGAGGGGAGTTTTTGTCCAATGAGGAACCAGTGTGGTCACTACTTTGCTCGTCATATATTGGCTAGAGTTTAACACGATGGGCCGTCATCGTGGTCTATACTGAACTTTGCCCGACTAGGCCCGGCCAGAAATGAGTTTGCTCTACCATCCTCGGCATTTATAAGCGAGATATATCCACATACCTGAGAATGATCCACTGACTCGGGGAATATGTTTTATCTACTATTTTCGTTCTTAACCAGCCAGATCCCAGCAAACTTGAGCTTTATCCGACCAGGAACGAGGTTCATCAACTGTCCTCGTCATATATTGCCAAGATTTCACCGCACCGAGACGTGTCTGATCTTATGCAGGACCTGACTAAAAAGCGCGCTACTATCATCGTCATATATCATCAGCTGCCGGAAAACCTGGTCGGATCCCGGGACGGTCGCCCATACCAGAAAACTGCAGACTGGGAAGATGACAAGTCTCGCTGAGCAGTCAAGGCCAACTACTTTCTACAAATACCGGCCTCATCCGCCCCAGTCTCGTCTCATCATCTATCACTTGCCTGCCCAGTGGCTTCCTACTCTACTCTGCTCGCCCCATCCTCGCCGACATAACCCTCCTTCTATCCCTTGACTGCCCAGCTTCTGCCTTGCTCTCCTCACCCCATCCTCGCCGGCATGTTGTAAATATCATCCGGGTCCTTGCCATGCTCCCGGATGAAGCGCTTCACCTCGGTCTCCCGCCTCGTAATCTCATCAATCATGCCCTTCTTCGTGACGTCGTCTAGCGTGGCGGCGGCGACGGCAGAGACGGCCCGCCTGGCAACATGGAACCTGCTCACGTGGTTTACAAGCATCATGTCGAACGGAGTCGTCGTGCTGCCCTCCTCGCGGTACCCCTCCACGCTCACCATGGCCTGCCCGCCCCCAGCAGCAGCAATCTGTCGCCGCTGCCGCCCAAACAGCAGGCCCTGCAGCTCAGTTGCGTAGCCGTGGTAGTTGAAGATGACGGGCCGGTCGGGCGTGAACAGGTCCTCGAACGCGCTCTCGCTCAGCGCGTGCGGGTGCCGCTTCTCGTCTGCGAGGATCATCAGGTCCGTCACGTTGACGACCCGGACCCGGATCCCGGCCCCGGCCCCGGTGATCTCGGCCAGGAGAGCCGACGCCTGGACCACCTCGAGCGTGGTCTCGACGCCGATCCCGACCAGGACGACGTCGGGTTCCCGGCCGCGATCGGTCGAAAAGAAGGGGAATACTCCCGCCCCGACGCGGCAGTGCTCCCGGGCCTCGGCCGGGCCGAGATACACCGCCGTCGGCTGCTTCGACCCGATCACCAGGTTGACGTAGCCCCTCGAACCGAGGCAGTGGTGCACCGTGCTGAGGAGGCAGTTGGCATCCGGCGGCAGGTACACCCTCGCCGCGTCGGCCTTGATGCTCAGCACCGCCCCGATGAAGGACGGGTTCTGGTGCGAGAAGCCGTTGTGCTCCTGACGGGCCCACGTGCTAGACTCGACGTAGTTGATCGAGCCGAGCCGGGTCCGCCACCGGACCTCGGCCGCGATCTTGGCGAACTTGGAGTACTGCACCATCATCGTGTGGACGATGCCCAGGAAGGACTCGTAGCTGGGGAAGAGCGCGGTCCGGCCCGTCAGGGTGTAGCCCTGCATGAAGCCCTGGCAGCAGTGCTCCGACAGGAGCTCGACCACGCGGCCGCCCTGCGCTCGGGAGCGCTGGTCCCACTGCATGTTGCGGCCGGTGACCGACAGGACAGCGTCGAGCTTGTTGCTCTCGAGCTCGTCCGGGGAGAATATCCGGAACCGGGTCGGATTCTGCTCGATGACGGCGCTCAGGAAGGCGCCGGCCGCCTGCATGCAGCTCGCCTCGGTGCCGTCCCGCTCCGGCGCCACCGCGAACCGGGCCCAGTCGGGCAGGTTCAGGCCCGTCTGCGGCGCGTAGCTTGGCTTGTACTGACCGAGCTTGTGGTGGTCCGGGGGCAGCAGGTTCAGGATGCTTTGCTTCGGGGCTCCGTCGGGGTGCGAGAGGAGGTCCGAGATCCTGTACGTCTCAAGCCACTGGCCGAGTTTGCCGAGCTCGTCGGCGTCGCTCTTGGCCTTGGGGAGGGGCACCTGGTGCGACGAAAAAGAACCCTCGAGCAGCTTGCCGTGGATTTCGGCCGGCGCGCCCCAGCCCTTAGCCGTCTTGAGTATGATCATGGGCCAGCGGGGCTTGACGATTGGCCGGTCGGCTCGCGCGGCCGACTGGATCGCCCTGATCTGGTCGACGGCCCACTGAAGCGCCGATGCCAGGTCGGCGTGCACTTCCTCAACACCGGCTTCGGCCTCCTCCTGCAAGCCGTCGACTATGCACACCTGGTACCCGTAGCCGGAGAAGAGGGCGACGAGCTCCTTGTCGTCCATGCAGCCGAAAATGGTACGCTCGCTGATCTTGAAGCCATTCAGGTGGAGAATCGGGATCACGGCCCCAGACTCCTTTGGATCGATGAACTTGGTCGAGTGCCATGCTCTATCGTTGTCGCACCGTCCAGTCGGCCAGTCGGTCGGTCAGTCAGTCAGTCAGCATACTGTCTGTCGTTTTGGCTCGGCCCGACTCGGCACGGCTCGGCATAGACTGAGAAGCAAAGACAAACGCACGCGGCTGTGGGGCCCGTCTCGGCCTCGCCGTCTCCGACCACGCACGCGACTATCAGGTCGGGAGAGTCCATGACCGCGCCAAACGAGACGGCCAGCGCGTACCCGAGCTCTCCTCCCTCGTGGATGGATCCCGGTGTCTCGGCGTTGATGTGACTGGGTCGGGGGATCAGCCGTCAGCGGCAAGCCCTCACTTAGCACGGCGAAGGAGGATGATTTGTAGTTGATTCGATCTCACCTCGGAAATCCGCCGGGGACGGAAAACCGCGTCACCAAGCTGGCCAGCCCCTTGGAGTCTCGCGCATACTCGTCGGGGTAGAACCGCTCCAGCGAGCCCTCGAGCCAGAGCGCAGCCAGAGCAGCGGGCGCGCCGTGGCCGGGCCCGATCACCTGGATCATCTCCAGGTCGTTGTCCCTGATGAGCAGGTTGAGATGGGCCCAGATGAGGATGAGACCAGGGCAGGTGCCCCAGTGGCCCAGGAGGCGGGGTTTGATGTCATCATGGTCCAGGGGCCGGTCCAGGAGCACGTTCTGGCGGAGGAAGATGGAAGCGGCGGCGATGTAGCACGCGGCGCTGTAAAAGTCGCGCAGCGACTCGACGTCTGCCGGGGGGAGGTGCTTGCGGTCCGGCTTGGCTGCGAGCCCGAGCAGAGAGTCGGGCAGATGAGAGGGCAAGGGTGGCGGGTTAGGTCGGTCCAGGAGTTGATGGGGCATGTCGGGTAGGTGAGAGCGAGCCCTTCTCAGGCGGAGGCAGGTGCACAGCAGATGAAATACCAGACACACGAGGTGAGCATATCCTAATTTGCGAATTTATGATCGGTTCGTATGTCCCATCTATATCCCGCATGTACTGCGACATCGGAGGGCCGAGTACCCCGACCGGTGACATCATGGATTCCGGCAGAACAGGGCCGGGCAGCAAAGTTCAGTGACGTCATTCACAGGGTAAGAGCGATGGCGGGATGAGAAGATCAGTTGGAAGTGCACAATATTCGGTAGGATAGTCGTCCGTATTGAACGCGGCGACCCTGACGGGCATATTACCAGAGGTAGAACGTAAACTCACCGAGCATGGCAGCAAGATACATACTCGCCGTCAATGCGGGCTCATCCTCTCTCAAATGCCGCCTGTTCAAATCCGCCGGGCAGTCCGAGTCCGAGCCCGAGCAGGTCGCCAAGGCCAAGGTCGACGGCCTGAACCAGCCCTCGGGCCCGAGCTTCGAGTTTGACCCCCCGGCGGACCGCCGGCCGGACGGCCGGGGAATCTCGTCCCACGAAGATGCATTCGTCGTCGTCATGGACGTGCTCAAGGCGCAGCAGCGACTCCCTGGGGAGGCCGAGCTGACGGTGGCGCATCGCGTGGTCCACGGCGGCCAGTATGAGGCCCCGATCCACATATCGGAGGAGGTGCTTCACGAGCTGGAGCGGTTGGAGGGGCTGGCGCCATTGCACAACGCTCCGGCCGTGGCCATCATCCGCAAGTGCCTGACCACGCCGCCGTCGAGGACGGCAAAGAACGTTGCCTTCTTCGACACGGCGTTCCACACCTCTATCCCGGAACATGTCCGGACGTACGCGATTGACCCGGCCAAGGCTCGGGAGAGGGGTCTCCGGAAGTACGGCTTCCACGGGATCAGCTACGGCTACATCCTGCGTCGGATGGCGGAGGCGCTGGGCCGACCGGCCGAGGACCTCAACCTGATCATGATGCATCTGGGCTCCGGGGCGTCGGTGTGCGCGGTCCGGGAGGGCAAGTCTGTCGACACCTCGTGAGTGGGGTGGGCGGATTCTTGCGCCAGGCGGTGGTGATGATGATTCTGGGAAGGCGCCGTTGTGATGGCCGTGCTGACCCGGCCCCCCGTAGGATGGGACTCACTCCCGGCTCGGGCCTTCCCGGCGCGACCCGGAGCGGGGACGTCGACCCGAGCCTGATCTTCCACTTCATGTCCTCGGCAAGCCGAGAGACGGAATCCGGGTCTACGTCGGGCGTGTCCATAACCGAGGCCGAGCTGGTGCTCAACAAGAAATCCGGTTGGAAATGCCTGACCGGGACGTCCGATTTCGCCGAGATCGCGGCGGCGGCGGCGGCGGCCGCCGGCCCCGGCGCGACGGACCGCGACCACCGACTCCAACTTGCGTTCGACATCTTTGTTGACCGCATTGTCTCCTTTGTCGGCGCGTACTTTGTCAAGCTCGGCGGTCGAGTTGACGGACTCGTGTTTTCGGGCGGAATCGGCGAGAGCAGCGCCCAGCTGAGAGCTGCGGTCGTGGACAAGCTGGCGTGTCTGGACTATGTGCTGCATAAACGAAGAAATGAAGGAGATGGGGAGGGAGAGGGGGAGAAGGAGAACGAGGGGGGGGAGGAGGGGTCAGCGGGGACGGGGGTCAGCCGGATCAGCGAGACTGGGCGGGCCGGAGTGTTTGTCTGTTGGACGGATGAGGAAGGCGAGATGGCAAGGGGGGTTATGAAGATGGGGAAGTAGGGTGCCGAGCTGGATGTATCCAGAGATACGAAAACTGGAGAACACAGAGAGACTGGCGTGAGACTTTCCAAGCAATCTTGAAATCGGGTGATGGCGGAAGGATAGGGTGGGGGAAGGACATGGGACGCACCAATTCATCAGCCTGACAAGATACATTCTCCTGGCTGGGCTCTGTAATGTACGTATGTACAGATCTGGCGCCGCTTCGAGCCTTGCCAGGTTGATCCATGTTCGTTCCCTTGAATGACTGGATACGTCGGCCATTACAAGGCTTCGAGGTGGGGGGATGACCAGCCTCGGTGGCTTGGAGTTCGTGCATGATATTATCTGGTCTATGCTCAGTTCACATTTGGCAGGATATATTGGCAGCCATACTCATGATGTACAAGGGTCATCAAACTGAGATAAATGATGGCGAGATGGTGCAAGTTCCAGACTCCAGTTACAACCGTTCCGGGCTGTGCGGCGTTGGGTCGGCGGCACGGAAGATCGTGTCGATACCGCCGGGGCCCACGTGTGCGCTGACCCCTTCACGCAGAGTGTGCTGTATGTTGACAACACTCAGTTCAATCTCGTAGCACTGGCCAAGAGCCGCCATCCCTGGACCAGCGAAGCTTGGAAAGAAGGAGTAATGGCTCGACCAAAACGCGCCTCCTCGCAACTCAACAACTTTGTTTGGGGTTACCCCATCACACTACTCTCTCAATCCGTACCACCCCCCCCGCCCCGATCAATCTGTGCCACCCCCCCGGCCCCGATCAATCTGTGCCCGCCCCCGCCCCTCCGTTCTCAAATACAGATCCCCACGCGTTCGACCCGCCCACCATGTTGACCCCGCGCGGGATCTTCAGGTCTCGGTCCCGCACCCTCATGCAGCCCAGCACGTTGAGGGTGCGCAGGTTCGGGCACGCCTTGAACATGCACCGCACGATGAAGGTGGTAACCTGTTCCACGAAGCTGACCTCCAAGTGGCAGAGCTCCGGGTAGGTGGTACCGGGCTCAAACGCGGCCTCGAGCGCAGCCTCAGATATGTGCCGGCAGCCGTGCACGTTGAGCCGACTAAGATGGCACCGTGAGTGCCGCATCAGCGCGAGGAAGCCGTCAGAGCAGAACCCGATCCCAGTCGGGTTTTCCGTCGGCTGGGACGCGTCCAGGTGGCGGCAGTTGGAGAAGTTGACCACCTGCAGTGATGGCGCGTCCCAGTCGGTAAAGAGGCCGGCGAACGCTGCGTCCGTCATGAGGTTACTATCGGTGATCTGGAGCTTCTTCAGGCCGCCACAGCTGGCACGGACCGCGTCGAGCACATCGTTGCCTACGCTAGGGACGTCCCGGAGGGAGAGCGTCTCGAGGCCGTGGCCGACTGCTCCGATCGCATGCGCGTACGACTTGGACGGCGCAACGTTGACCGTGTGTAGGCCGAGGTGGCGCAGACCCTGCAGCCCGGCCAACTTCTCGATGCCGTCTCCGGTCATCCGCTGGTTGTGATAGATCTTGAGACGGGTCAGGTTCGGGCAGTGATCCTTGACACAGTCTATCATGTCGTCCCCAAAGTGCCGGTCGGTCCAGTACACCCGAAGGCTCTGGAGGGAGGCGCCCTTCTGGCGGAGAAAGTTCTTCCACATGTCATCACTCAGCAGGTTGGCGCCGTGGATGTAGAACTCCTCGAGGCTGACCTCCCGGTCAAGGAGGTACTCCATCACGGTGTCTTTGAACTGGATCGCGTTTCGGATTCGCAGCCGCTTCAGGCTGTTGCCGACCTGGAGAAACGACCTGAAGTCGTCCTCCCCGAGGTAGGAGCCGTCGTAGATGGCCAGGCTTGTCATTCCGGGCCGGACGAACAGCGGCAGGGTCGATGGCTTCCAGAGGCGCCGCTTCGAGAAAAGGCGCGCAATCCTATCGACCTGGTGTTCCGGCAGGTCACCGAGACTTTCGGCCAGCTGGACGTTCTTGGCGAGGGTCTCGGCGCACAGCGTGACCAGCGACTTGGCTCCGTGGTTGAAGGTGCCGTCCATGATCCGGTTCTGGATGTTTCTCTGCCGGCCCACGCCGCCGGTCGATTTTTTGGCCTTCTTGCTGGCCGGCGGCTGTGGCGGCTTGTCCCTGTCGAGCTGCTTACCGCACGGATTGCAGAGCAGGCGGCGGTCGGGACCGGCGCGCGAATAGGGGGTCACAGTGAACCGCTTCTCGCACGCGGCGCAGTTCTCCATCTGCCCGGGCGGCGGAGCCCGGTACTCGTCGAAGATGGCCTGGGCTAGATCGTCATCGTCGTCGTCGTCGTCCTCGGCGGAAGTGGTGAGCCGCTTGCGCTTGGCAAACATCTTGGACGCCTTGATCTTGTCCACTGCCTTCTTTTCCTCGAGCTTGCGCTTCTGCGCCTGAGCCCTGGTCTCGGCGGCGCGGGTGGCGCGGGTGGTGCGGCGGGCGGGCGTGTTGGCAATCTCATCGGCATCAGGGCCGCCGGGCTCGTTTCCCTCGTCATCGCGGTGGGATCCCGAGTCACTGTCCTCTCCGGCCTCATGATCGTCGGCCGCGTCTATACCTGCTACGGCGGCGCTATTGCCGTTGCTGTTGCCATTGTCGGCGGCAGCCTGCTGTTCAGCCTCTCGGGCGGCTCGGTGGCGGTCCCGTACTGAGCGCCGGATCTCGGACGCAGAGATGTTGTGGGACTACGGTCGGGGTCAGTGCAACCAACCCAGCAGGTCTGGCTCCGGAACGAGCCGGGCCGAGGCGTTACTTACGGCCAGGAAATCCGATAAGGCGGATCGACTGGAGGAGGAGTGGAAGGGAAGCAAAGTCAGTCCACCACCCCGGCACAGCGAAGCGGGAACGAGGAGCTGAAAGAAACCTACGGCCCATAGACCGGTCGAGTCTGAGCAGGTTCGCGAGGAGCGGACCTGGGATATTGTACGTATTAGCGATCGTCGTCTACTCGGAACGCGGCACTCGGCACTCGCGGTTGGACAGCTACTCGGAACGCGGTACTCGGCACTCGGGGCTGGACAAAAGAAGCACTCACATATTGCATGTGCTTGACCCCGAAACAGTTTGCTGCCGTGAGAAAGGAAAGCCAAAAGAACAATGCCGGCACTTCAGAGCTGGAAACCAGACTGCCAGGCATTGGCCGGAAGCCACGTTTACAGGACTTCTGACTTGGTACAGGCGACGACCGAGACACGGACTCACGTGATGGGGTCCGGGGGCGACTCAAGGGCCTCGACCCCGCTGCTGCCTGGAAAAGGCAAATTGGTATCACGTGAGATCGCGTGGAATCACGGAGTCACGGTACCATCGACGCCCTGGGGGAGGCTGCTCCGGCGGTGGACCAGCAGGAGGGGTGGAATTTTGTCCCAGCCCCAGCTTAGTAGTAGCAGTGTTTCTGAATTGGCGCTCGACTTGGTCCAGCCCCTTGGTCCCTTCCGGTCCTGCCCTTGCTCGCTCGTTCGCTCCTTACTTTGTCTTTTTTCTTTTCTCTTCCCGGTCGGGTTTATTTCGGCCAGCTCACCTCAATTGCCTGATTGCTGCAGGCTTCCTCTTACCAGCTTTCATTGCCGCCCCCTACCTGAATCC
>JAOYNC020041310.1:0-12241 GCA_025802115.2 Bertia moriformis
TGGCGGCGTAAGCGGGGTTTTGAGAAGTACGGTAAAAAAGAGTTCGGTCAAAACTTCGAAGCTAATTGGTGGAGACCTAACTACTATTAGTCGGGCAATTTTTCTGCGAAAAAGACGAGGGCAGGTACCTCGGACCGCGTAATTTAGTAGGAGAGTGACATGGTGGCCCCCCCCAAAAAGGCATTGACAAGGCTCCCTGTGTGTATAGTTTCTTTCTCACACCTTGATATGTAAAATGCATGAAGTACCCTTCCATTTAAGTGTTATTCTAATCCCTAATATTCAAATCCAACAACTCATTTTTTTTGGCTGTTCCTGTCACGGAGCATGGACGCTCGTGAGATGTATAGCATATTTGATTACTTTGACCTGTTTGGTGTAGGACATTCACTGGGCATCGCTTAAAACCCTCACACACCAAATAGCTCATCATCAGCAGGCCTGTCTCTTTCTGTTCTCTGTGACGGCTTGACGTCGTGTCTACGGTTTGACGTCGTGTCTACGACTAAGTATGACAAACGAATCGAACAAAGTCGACATGGATAGAACCATACCGTACAGTCATCTATAAATAACCCCTTCATCTGCTAGATAGAATTCCTTTCCTTCTCCTTCTTCAGATTCGATATTCCCGTCGATGGCTACTAGTTGGTTTAGATAGGAATATCAATTCGTTAATATCTACGAGCTACCGAGCCCGTGACACAGATAAAACCCCTTTCCGTCCTGTAGATAGATCCCTCTTCTTCTTTCCCTCCAGATTCGATATTCTCGTCGATGGCTACAATAGCTTAGATAGGAACATCGATTCATTATTATTTTCTATTCCGAGCCCGTGACAGAACAGGACAAGGGTAGCAGGGAGGGTAGCCTAAGCTGAGAGTCAGCCTAGGCCGCACCCATCCTGCTCTGAAACACAAGGAGAGCACTGTGCTCGAAAGCCCTGCGCATACAGGCGGTTTGGGGTGAGGAAAAGAATCAGAGAGATTATAGAAGGGGGCGAGTGCCTCAGGAACTAATAGGGACAGGAGACTGTAGTATAGCAGCTAGCCTCGGGTCCATGAATCATGGTCTGTCATAGCTCTAGGGCTCGGTATGGACAATAAACTTGATTAAATAAATAATAATAATAATACGACATGTTTATCACATTGACGATTGAGAGCACTTGGTGAGCCCACGCCTCGAGATTTAGCTAATTAGAAGCCTCAGGTACGATAGGAGAGGAACACAGATTGTGACAAATGGTCCCAGATCTAGCTCCAAAATATCATTCCCAGTAAAAGACCAAGGAAATAGAAAAAGGAAAAAAATCATACACTATCACCATTTTGCTTAGATGCCTCTGGCATCCAAAGCGGCACGGAGAGTCTTCTGGAAGTTGAAGACGTGCTCAGGTCCCAACATGGTGTAGTGAGCACCGCCGACCTCGTGGAAGCGGGGCTTGGAACGTGTAAAGTCCACCCACTTACACAGGTGCTCGTTGCGCCATTGCTCCTTGGAGGAGGCAACGACTGCAAGCGGGATACAGTAGAAGATGTCCATGCTGGCAATGGAACCAGAGGGGTCATAGTCGATGGCCATGCTCTGCAGGGCGAATGCGAGAGTGGCCCATTTGTTCAGTGCCTCTGGTGACAGAGCAAGCTCAAACAGACGGTCCTGATCGGCGTCTTCCATGACCTTAGCCATGGCCTGTTCTCTGGTTGCGCCTTGCAGCTCTGCGGCGAGCTTACGAGCATGCGCCTCGGTCATTAGGTCCAGGAAGTAGGACAGATGGAGGAGACACTCTTTCCAGTCGAGCTGACGCATACGGGTCTTGATGTGAGGGGGGAGGTTGAAGGAGCCCAGGAAGCTGACCTTGTCACAGTTGCTCTCGAGGACTTTGCCAATTTCGAAGGCAAGCATGGAACCGTACGAGTAGCCAGCCAAGGCGTATGGTCCTTCGGGCTGCTTCTGCTTGATAGCGGCGTAGTATGTGGAAACAACCTCGGGAATGGTCTGGAATGGCTGCTCGCTCCCGTTGAAGCCACGAGCACGGAGAGCGTACACCTTACGATCGACAATGAACTTCGCCAGGTTCAAGAAGACAAGGACTTCACCGACACCAGGGTGAATGAGCCAGAGAGGAGTCTTGTAGCCCTGAGACTGGAGGGTCACGACGGGGTTATACTCATGAGGAGCCTGGAGGTCGTGGAGGGCCTCGGCGAGGGCCTGTACAGTGGTGTTAGTCATGAGGGTGATCATGGGTATCTCCTGAGTGAGGTTGAGATGCTCCTCGATATTCTTTTTTAGCTTGATCAGTTCGACGGAGGTGATTCCCATGTTGAATACAGGAGTTTTGACGTCGAAGTCGTTCTCGGGCAGTCCGAGGCAGCGGACGAAAATATCAAGAAGCTGCTGTTCCAACTTGTTCTGGGGGTTCTGGCGAGTGGCAGCACGGTATTGTGAGATAGTCTCGTCGTTGATGTCCTTGTAAGCCTTGTACTCGCCCTTCTGGTAGGCAGTCTTGATCTTTTTACGTGACAGCTTACCGAGGGCAGACTTCTGCAGCTGAGATCGGTCAAGAGGGAATACCTGAGCCTTGGATCCAGTCACCATCATGACGGACTTGGAAATGGCATCTACAGTCTCGACACGAGCGACGGTATCTTCAGGGGCGAAGCTGGGCAAGAAGACGACGCAGATCTCCTCAGTCTCACATCCAGCAGGGAAGTGGGAGAAGCAGCAGTTGAAGCTGGGGGTAAGACCAGGGATTTTTGATTCATCCAGGGCGGTTTCAATCTCATAAGGGTTGTACTTGACACCATTGATAATTATGGCCTCCTTGGCACGACCCTGCAGAGTGAGATAGCCGGTCTCGTCAATGGAACCCTTGTCACCAGTCTTAAACCAGCCATCGCTGGAGAAGGACTCCTCGTTTGCAGTGGGGTTGTTGAAATAGCCCTTGAAGACGACAGGGCCGCTGATCTCGAGGTTGCCGACATTGCCAGCCGAGACGGTCTCATTGTTAGATCCCTCGGTAATTCTCATCTTGATACAGGGCATACAAGCACCGACGGAGGTGAACTCCAAAGAGCGCTCCTTGTCGTATGTCGGACACTTGGTGTTAAAGATGGAACCAGCGCAAGTCTCGGTCATACCGAATCCAGGAATAATGACATGGACAGGGGCACCGTATTGGGACAGGAGCTGCGAGACGATATCACAGGTCTTGACGACGTTAGCTTCACCTCCGGAGGCGATGTACTTCAGGCAGCTGAGGTCCCAGTTGGGAGGGTTGCTCTGTGCCTCCAGATCCTGAAGGGCAGCACGGAGCTTGGCAAGGAAGAAGTTAGGGGCAAATGTACGAGAGACACGGTGCTTGTGGATGAGGTTGACGTATTGGAGAGGGTCAGCGAGGAAATCAGGGGCTTGGACGTGGATTTGGTCCTCGCGGGCAAAGAGAGCCTGAAGGTGAATCTCGACAATAGCAGCAACATGGTCGAGGCGAATCCAGTTCAGGAAGGAAGTGCCTTTTGGCAGTTCAATAACTGAGTATTTGCCAGCAATAGCTGTGAATATCTGGTGGTGGGTGAGGCACACAGCCTTGGAGTTGCCGGAGCTGCCAGAGGTCAGCATCAACAGGGCGATGTCGTTCTGTTTGGACTCGCGGTGTATGGTGTTGAGCTCATCGGCGGTGGCCTTCTCGGCATTGAGAGACTCAATGGGAATGGGGTTAATGTGTTCTTGGCCGGCGAATTCGTGCAACAGTGCCGACTTGGTCAGGCAGCTGGGGTTGATGAGCGATTTGGAGAGATGTTCGAGGTGGTTCAGGCGAATGGCAGAGTTGTTCGACAGAGCAGTGGACATGCATGGAATACAGCCAGCGAAGAGGGTAGCCCAGAACCAGATAATGGCATCCCAGTGTGCCTCAAAATGAAGAAGAATGACAGATCCAGAACGGTATGTCTCACTCCGCGAGCGAAGAGCCCAGGAGGCCTTCTGGGCTGCTTCAAGGACCTGCTTGTACGAGTACACTTCGGGGTGGTCCAGGTTGCCCTGGGAGTATGCAATGACATTGCCACTGCCCTCCTCGGCGCTGGCTGCCTCCAAGAGTTGTTGAAGATTTCCAATCGACATTGTGAAAAAGATGAGGGGAAAAGAAGACAGAATTGGAGAAGACTGGAGAGGGAAAATGGATGGAAGCCGTGGAAGGACATTGCGACAGTGGGTTTATCTACCCTTTGCCAGACGAATGTTTACACCATCCACTCGGCTCGGACAAGAGCTAGTGAGGAGCTGACTACAGGGGTTATTTCAAATCCAATACCCTGCACTAGTAATAAAACAGGTCTGTACTGTCATTGCCTGTAAGTATTTCTCCACAATAGTTGATTTATATGATTGTTAGGCATTGATTTGAAGCTATACAAGTCACAGTTTTAGGATATATATACCAAATCCTGGTGCTTAAAATAAGGTCCTATTTCCAGGATCCTTTTGTTTAAAGAGCTGGCCTTTAAATTTATCCCTTTAAATATACAAGTATCCTTTCCTCTATATCGCTCCTTATGCTTATTTCCTACCTCCGTAGATTCATGGCGGAGCTGGGTTACAAGCTGAAAGGCTGGGTGAGAATTGACTACATCCTAAGCCGCCCTCTCGAATAATTCCTATTATCCGAGGAGATCCATGCTGGATTACATTGTCAAGTAAGCAATTCCCTGGGTGGCTTGAGATCAACAGGTTAAGAGCAAATGCGTTTGCCATGTAGCAACCCGTCCTGCCCATTATGGTTACAGCCAGTCCTCTCCCATCTCCATCTCAAGCTTAATGCCAGCTCCATTGGAAGAATTAGATAACGATTAACGTGGATCAAGAGAACATGCATATCTCGTGGAAAACCTAAGTTGTTGAATTGGAAAAATTCGCCGTCTGTTTGGATCAGGGATTCTCTGATACGAGGGATTCCCGCACACCATTACGCATGAATAATGAAAATCGCTTCGAGCTAAGGCAAACCCTCACCATAGCAGCTACAGATAAATCCCGCCTGATAGTGGAGATGGTTGGCTGGCTGGTTGATAATCAAGCTGGTCCTGCTGATTGTCAATCCAAGCCGCGCCTGCAAGCTGAACTTGTAACCCCCAAAACATGGATGTTATAGTTCGAGTCAATGACATGTTCCATACTTCTTTATTTGTTTATGATTGCGTGCTTCTCTGGCCAATTAGCGTTGAAGACTATAGTACTCAGCCAGCCACTAAATACTGAAAATCCCTCAGGCACATTCAAAGACCTATTGGTAAAATGGGTATATCATGCGACTCTTCTAAGCATGAATGTAGCGCTAGATTTGAAATATCCATTCAGGCGATCAGATATGTTTTTTACTGGGGGATTTGGTGGTGATCATGGTAATACACAACATGAGGATTGAGATGGACCTTCTTTAGCAGAAAGCTTGCGAAGCAAAGCTCCATTTTGTTTCACCAAATAATTGGCGGTGGTGATGTAGGAAAAGGCCCCAGAGCGTCCAAGGCACTTCGCCCTTGTGGTGGCGCAAACTATGCACTTATTTTGCTTTTCATGGACTCAAGCTGAAGTTTTGAATTTCTGTAACAGGCAGTTCCAAGTGTGGTAAGTGGATGCAGATTGCAGATGTATCGAATATACCTCTCGTACCTTTGGCAACCTAAAGCTGCTTCTGAATTAGATGTCATGCGGAGCTGCATAAACACCACTTCAACTTCAGTCCAGCCCATTCCTACGGTGGTTAGCCCATGAGATAACGCACTCCATCATGGCACCGATCAGCACAAGATCCCTGGAGTGGGTCTCAAGCACTTTTGGCAGTGTAAACTGTAGATCCTTAATGAACTGTCCGTCGGACCTATTTCGTGTTCTCAATAAAGCATATCAATTGATGGTCACTGGACACTGGACCACAAACCAACATTCAATCTTTCTTCAGCCAAATTAAGAATCTACGCTACAGTAGAGGATTCGCGGAAGGAGACGTGAATCAGCCAAGGTTTTGCATCATTCGTATCCGCCAACACCAAGGGGGAATTTGTCTCTATGATGTAAATACTAGACATAGTGATCGCACCAGAATTTACCTACAACAATGTCCCTATCGAACATAGATTTCTGCGCACGGGAACGGGAAGGTTCTGTGACCCAATCCCGAGTTTTCGGCAGGGAATATATCATCCAGCCTGTTGGTGGTTGAGTGCATGCTGTGGGGCATATCCATTCAGCTGCAGGGATGCCATACTGTAAATAGCAACGTGCATCCAAGGTGTCACCCTTACTATTTCCACGGAAAATTTTGTGCACATAAAACAGTGTCATTAACCAGAATATCTATCCCACAAGCTCCACCGCTATTCAGCTGAAGCTACGCAGAACAAAGTTGATCCACACGCGGCAACTGTGCCGAAGAAAGGCGGGCTGGAGATGGTTGTCCAGACAGCGATAACAATTCTATCTCAATAATTTCTTTGCCGGACTATTCTCGTCTTCGTTACTGCCAGAATACAGCATCATGGAGGGCAACAAGAAGGTTTGTATCTCAATATCCCTGGATAAACACATTCTCACAGCTCCCAGGTCATCATCATCGGTGCGGGCATTTGTGGTCTGGCAACCGCCATCCGCCTTCGCGATCACAACGGCCTCGAACCCGTCATCTACGAAATCCGCGGTCACGACGCCGGCACTCTGGGAGGTTCTCTAGGTATTCCATGCAATGGACTCCTTCTCCTCAACCGTCTAGGTCTCTGGGACTCGATCTCCGTGCGAGGAGTCGATATTGCCAAAACCGTCCTCCACTCTACCTCCGGCGGCATCCTCAAGGAAGTCGATGTCTCGACAGAACCAAAGGCAAAAACCGGATTCGGTTACCACCGCATCAACCGATTGAAGCTGATGGACTCTCTTATGGAGGGTGCGGAGAGATCTCAAATCCCCATCCACTGGGAAAAGCGACTTGTCTCTATTGACGACGGCGCCGACTCTATCACCGTCAACTTCTCCGATGGCACATCTGACACTGCTTCTCTCCTCCTCGGCTGCGATGGTATTCACTCCACCGTGCGGACCCTTCACGTCGACCCGGGATTCAAGTCAGAGTACTCGGGCATCTCGGCCGTTTCCTCCATCGTCGACGTCCCGAATCACAACGACAAACAACCATGCCTGCACTCGACCCTCACCCCCCAAGGAATGCTGGCTAGTGCACCGTGCCCCAACGACCAGACCTTCTGGTTCTTCAGCAAACAGGTTCCTCTCCCGTCGCAGGACTCGAAAGACGCCCGCTACGGATGGTCTCTCCACCGTCAAAAAGAAATGACTGAGTTCCGCGAATCGCTCTCTACAGTCCTGGACGGTGTGCATGGCGACTGGGGACAACATCTCCGTCGTCTTGTAAATACTAGTAAGGACGTGCACTTCTACCCTCACTACCGTCTTCCGCTGGGTGGTAAGTGGTTTAAGCCCGGTACTACTAGATGTTTACTTCTCGGTGACGCAGCACATGCCATGCAACCGCATGCCGGACAGGGTGTGTCGATCGTTGTGGAAGACGTTTTCCTCATCTCTGGATTGCTGAAGAAGTTTGAGAACAAGGAGTACGACTCCCTTGAGGCTGTCTTCGCCAAGTTCGATGAAATCCGTCGACCTCGGATAGACAAAATCTCCCTAACAGCGCAGCGCAACGGTGCTAAGCGCAAGAATCAGAACCCCTGGATTGTCTGGGTCAAGGAGTGGGCTGTTTGGGCTATGTCGTATGTAAGCAGTGTTTGGGGCATGTCTGCGTCGGGTGTTGATCATGGAGATGTGATTTACGACGTTGAGGATGAGTTGAAGAACTGTTAGATATGGGTCTGTTAGGATTTATAATTGTAGTTTTAAGACGGGAGTAATGAAATTCTGGTCATTTATCAACATTTACTACTATCAAACTATCAGACCAACATACATTGATAGTATTGCATTATGCTCAAATAAGCGTTACGAGAGATTGCGATGAGCTAAGCTCCTCAGGTCTAAAGAAATTGGAATCAAAAAGCATCCAGCGGATTCTGTTCACTGTCTTCATACCACGGCCAGCAGGTGATCAAAGAAATATACAGAGGCGTTCACATTTAATACTGTCACACCACTTAGTACATGTGACTAGCGTGTAAACTCCCTAGATCCACATCATGGCAGGCAACCGATCTACATTTTCGGGGCACATGTTTTCAGCTAAATCAGATGCTGTAGACCAAGAACATCCAGCCACTTGAATATGTGGGCCCTTAAAAATAGTCACATTCCGTCTCCACAAGATCGAATTATCAGAGCCGACACGATGCCGGACGTGCGAGCTATGGTGGGCCTGGCAAAGGCTGTCTTAGCTGCGTCACAAAATGCAACGAGATTTTGAGCTCCTCAGCTGGAATCCGGCTATCAAACACATCCGTATTTCCTCGGTCTCTGGTTTCGGCTGGAATCGGCGAAAGTCTGGACTATTAGTAGATTGTTGGAATCCCTGCCCTTTTATAACATAAGTGTAGTGAAGGGTCATTCCGTAAAATAATGTAGATATTGGAATAAAGTCTCTTCTCAGGTTGAATCTTTACTGACGGAGTAATAATCAGATAGAAACTTGTGGTCTACTTCTGCATACAATAAGGACTGGGATCTATATATCCTGTTAAGTTTAAGCCCTGCCGTTGATACTATCTTGCATTGACTTCAACGTATGAAGACGAAAAGTTGTACATGTATTTAGGATAGACAAAGCTCCCATGATGGAGTAGGTGAAATTTTTGTGATGGTAAATGTCATCAGATCAGAATACTAGACACCAGGTCATATATCCTTTACCTGATCAACTTCACGAACAAATAGTGATCAATGAGAATCTCTTCAATACCGATAAAACATATACCAATAAAACATCTTAAAGCCAATTCTATCATAGCAAAGTCTTGTATGTATACAGCATTCGATGTCACTTTCTGGTTATAACCGGAGAAGAGGGGATGACTGGGGGTCCATGCCAACCGAACAGGTCAATTAGGGAATGAAAACATCCAGCGACTCCATTTTAAACCAAGATCATCACGTTGATTGTATCATTCCAGAAAGGGATGTAGAGAGCTACTGCATTCTACTTGCTGCAGATTCTTCAGCACCAATGGTGCAGGGGCTTTCATCCACAGCCCCGCTGACAGGATGATCTATATCCGCTGTTATGTGTGGTGGCTAAGCTGTTGTATCTACATGCATGGCGTATAACTGGGATAGGAAGTAGAGACAGATGGGTTTGATTGGACGGGGAGATGTGAAAATGTCACATTAGACGCTGTTGGCATGTCCAATCAGCGGATAGATGGGGCTATCTGCTATCTATCTTTAGCTGAAATGTATGAAAATGATGGTGTTAAATGGGGACATTTGAGCGGGGTTGATGCATCTTTACGCAATTAGTATGAACAGTGCATTTTATGGATGATGAAAATGTTGGTCTGACAGCCGACTCAGTTATATAAACATCGTGAAATCCTATATCTCATGAAAAGGTCTGATCCATCAACCTACTCGTTTCGAGAGTATTGCTACTTCCCTCCATCCAAAATCCAAAATGGTAACCAAGCCTCCCTCGTACCCAATCAAGGGTATCAACACCCTCGATCCTCAAGGCCGCCTTCCTGTCCGCAAGAACATCGACGACTGGTACAAGGAGCAGACCCTGGATGACAATTCAAAGAGGATCCAGTTGACCCTCTTTGTCGAGGCTTTAGCCATTGTTCAGGCTCTGCCTTTTGAGGATGTACGCTCCTGGTTTCGCATTGCAGGCATTCATTCTCAACCCTGGGTGGCGTGGGACAATGCGAGTCCTCCTAAGGGACCGAAAGAGGTCCCAAAGGATAGAGTACCTGGATACTGTGTTCACAATGATTACACATTTCCGACATGGCATCGGGTGTATGTGACTTTGCTTGAGGTGAGTGGCTCTTTCCAACATTATTAGGTATACTGAGCACTAACTGATGATCGTTATAACAGCAAGTCCTCTACGAAGCGATGAATGAATTCATTGATAAGAACGTCCCAGATCAGTGGAAGACAGAGTGGCAAAATGAAGCCAAGCAGTGGCGTCTGCCGTACTGGGACTTTGCTAGATTCGCCAATAAGACAGAGGTGGAGGTGCCTGAAGGCGCGGTCGGTGAACTCAGACTTCCCATCTTGCTTGTGAAGCCGAATGTCGAGATCCGTTCTGTTTCGAAGAACAAAACGACTGCCGAGACCAAGACTGTGGCAAACCCTTTCTACAAGTACACTGCGCCTAAGGTGATGGGTAAACTGGACGATCCGTATAAGATCCAGACTGAGACACGCACAAAAACAGACCAAGATGGAAAGCCAACACCATGGACCATTCCTGTAAGTTTTGACTGTGACATATCATAATATCTATATCTAACACAATCAAGTGGGACAAATGTATCTCAACCACTAAGTACGGCCTTCTAGAGGGTTACCATGTCGACATCTGGGCCGACGGAGGCCAGAATTGGCTTCGCTCTAACCTGGCACTAAATGAACATGCCTGGGATCCCCAATCAGCGAAGCCACAACAGACAGTGCAGTTCATGACTTGGAAGTTGTTGCAGCAGAATGGTGGTCCCACCAGCTGGACGGCTTTTTCCAGCACTCGCTACTGCAGATCTCACGCTGAAAAGCCGGAGTACTGGCTGTCTTTGGAAATGATCCATAACAACATTCATGTGGGTGTTCAATGGAGCCAAACGATTGAATCTAAGCTGACTATTATAGGCCTTTGTTGGAGGATCGCAATTCATCCGTCCTGATGAAAATCACATGAAGCTCTGGGGTATGGGACACATGGCCAGTCCTTTAGTTGCAGCTTTTGACCCCATCTTCTTCATCTATCACTGGTAAGCAATTATATTTATATATTTGATGGGTGATTCTAACCAAGTATAGCAACATCGACCGCCTGACAGCCATCTGGCAATTCTTGAATCCATCCAAGTGGTTTGACGGCGATAGTGCAAGTGCCCTTAACAACGATCTCCTGCCGTTCTCCAAGAATGACAAACACGAGATTTACAAATCCGAAGATGTGAAGGACTGGCGCAAACTTGGATATGACTATGAAATTCTCCAGGGTAAAGATGACCACAATCAAGAACACATCAAGCAGGTCAAAAAGGACATTGATACTCTCTACTCGAAGCGAACTAGGGCCCTGTTCCCTGGCTTGAACAAAGAGGAAAGGGATGAAAGTGATTATATCATCACTGTTTACTACAACCGGTGAGTGTTCCAGCACCAATATTATTGAGATAAATATTAATTCAACATACAGCTACGCTCTGAATGGCGAGCCTTACAAGATCAACCTCTTTGTCGGCGAGAAACCGAAAGAAAACTTCGTCGGCCCGGGAAGTAAGAACTTCGTCGCAAGTATCTACAGCTTCAGCGCTCCTTTACCTACAGACGGGGATGGAGGATGCGGAAACTGCAAGCAACAACAGAAAGAGGGCGTCAGGTCTGTCGCGCAAGTTCCTGCCACGTTTGCCGTCGACAAATTTGCGAATAAAGACGCTAGTTATTTGAAAAACAACGTGTGGCTTGTGGTGGTCGACAGTTTGGGACAGGCAAGCTATCTAACCCAACTTGATATAGATATCATTACTGACTACTCGATAGCAAGTAAATCTCGAAAGATATGGCTCCCCGATTGAGGCGAAGCTGCATCGTGCTGAGAAGGCAACCTTCTTGCATGAGGTCGATGATAACGGCCCGACAAACTATACGGAGATAGGAGATGGCAAGCAAGTCGTCTATGGTGAGGCGACGACTGTTTACAGATGAAGGCCTGGTTGATTACATGAGCTTTACGATATTATTCGTTGAATGTGCTATGTATTTATCAATTGCCTGTATGTGCTTGATGAAGCTTAATACGCGATATGGGAGTAGAAGAAATGGATTTTGATAATTTGGCTTTGATTTATTATGGTGATCGCCAGGGTATTCCACTGAACATATTAATATAGGGGCGTCTCTAGGAAGGGAGCTTAATATAGTTTAGTTGGGTAAGTGGTAGTTATGTGGCTTAACATAAACATAACGCCACCTTGGAGAAACATACTTATAGATATTATTATTATTATTATTATTATAGTTCATACACGCATCTGTCAGCCCTGTAGGCCGAGTGGCGGCAGATCCTGCG
>JAOYNC020041502.1:0-12219 GCA_025802115.2 Bertia moriformis
GGCGGCTGAGGCGGGACTTGACCTGCTGCCGCAGGCTGGGAGGAAAAAGAACGAAAAGGGAAATACTGGGTTGCATGCGATAGGCGGGTGGGTGGATCGCTGGCACCTCCTCTGCTGCGCATGCAGCCTGCCTCTGTCTGATCCTGCAGCAGCAGCAGCAGCAGCAGCGGTCCTCGAGGACGGCGGCGGCGGCAGCTGTAGGGCCATCTGCAGGGCCAGGCTTGCAGCCGAGGCAATAATCGACCAAGTGGCGCGCTTATTGGATTTTTTTCCTCGCCAATTTCCTGCTTGCTTCTGCTGCTGCTGCTGCGCCCTTGCTATATCCTTGTTTCTCTCCAATCTTACTTTTATTTCTCTCCCAATCCAGCCCGGCAAATATCATCTTCCTACATGTATCGAGATCGGTGCGTGGCGGCAGACAGAAAGAGAGAGGCGCGAGCAAGTAAGGGCAAGGAAGGAACGGCAGAAGGGAGGGGGTGCGTGAGAGATGAGAGGTGTGTGGGATGGGAGGATGGGAAAAAAATCGAGGTAGGGGTAGGGTAATGAGGGAGCTGGGGTCGTGCAGGCTGTGCGGCCGACCACACCTAGTGACGACCAATCATTAGCGAGAGAAGGCTCGCTTGATAGGATAGTTACCCCGGACTCGCGCTTTGCACGTCCGTACGTCGCCTGCCATCTGCCGTCCGGCCCTCTCTTCTCCCCTCCCCGAAAATGCCAAACCCATCTTATCTCTCTCGCATCGCTGCCTGCTCCTCCGCCCTCTCCTGCTCCACTCACTCTCGACCTGCAGCAGCGGCGTCTTGTCTTTTTGGCTTGCTCGGACCGCGCGCTATCGAGCAAATCGCGCCCTGGCCGTGCCTACCTAGGCCAGGCAGGGCCATGTCGGCGGGGAGGGGGTTTGTGCTCTGGTCGACGCGGACGTCGCACCGTGGACGGAGGGCTAGCGAAAAGGAAAATAAAAAATAAAAAAAAACTCTCAGGAGGAATGGTACATCACGAGCGACTTTGGTCTCTCACTCCCCTCCCTTCTCCCCTGTGGTCCAATAGGCTGCGGCTGCGGCTGGACTGGACTGTGCTTAGAGGCCTTGCGCAAGCCGAGCGCCCCCCTGCGGTGGTACTGGGCTACCGGGCCAGGAGCGCCCAAATCCTATTTCTCCCGGCCTGGCCCTCCCTCCTCTCCCCCTCCAGAGTCACCCCCCCTGTTCTCCACTCTCTACCACGCTCCCTCCCTCGACCGCACGGCCTGTTCCAACCGACCACCGTCGCCCTCGCCTTGTCTCGCCCAATTGATACACGGATCAAATAATCAATCACGCGGTTCCCTTTTTGCCCTTTTTTTTTTAAATCACCGCCCGCCACCAAATGATCTTGCGACCGCGACGACGACGAGACCCCGGCCGAGACGAGTTACTATAGCCGACCACTGGACCGGCGCCCTTCGGTCCCGCGAGTCGCCATCGGGGTGTTTTTTGCCAACGGTCAAAGGCCGTCTGTGTGTCTACACAGACGCACCCGCAGAGACAACGACGGAGAGTGGGGAAGAGAGGGCCATAGCGACGAGTCCGTCCGCAGCGCGACGGCGCCAGCCAGCCGCGAACAGCAAAAAGAAAGAGGTCCGAGGACGCGAGCGACACCCCCACGCCCCTCCCCACACCCACACTGGATTGGCGTGTGAACACTTCTCTCCGCCATGGCGATCGCCATGGGATGGCAGAAGCCCGACAATGTGGCCGGCTCATCAATGCCGGCCATCATGGTCGGGCTTTTTGTCGCCACCGGTGGACTCTTGTTTGGCTACGACACGGGGTAAGCAAGCACTCAAGAGAGCCGCTGTCAAGAGGCGGGGGGGGCATGATATGAGTTGGGCGTGGTATGACATGGGCGTGATATGAGATGGGCATGACATGCGATGGGCTCGCGGGCCGGAGCCGGGTCGGAGCCGGGCGCGCAATTTACTGACCGGCCTCTGGCCTCTCGCGCAGCTCCATCAACGGTGTGATTGCGAATGCAGAGTTCCGCCGACAGTTTTCCACCGGCTACGTCGACCCGAATGACGGCACCCCGGCATTGACAACAGCACAATCTTCCACCATCGTGGCCATCCTCAGCGCCGGCACCATCCTCGGCTCCCTGCTGTCCGCCCCCGCCGGAGACTGGATAGGCCGTCGCAAGTCCATCCTCCTCTGCTGCGCCGTCTTTCTCATCGGCGGCATCGTCCAGGTGTGCGCCTCCATCATCCCGACCCTACTGATTGGAAGGTTAGTCGGTTTGTCTGGTGTGCGCCCGATCCGATGACCGATCTTTTTCTAACTGGCCGCTCAGATTTATCGCCGGCGTCGCCGTCGGCGGCATCTCAGTCTTGGTGCCGCTCTACCAGGCCGAGATGGCCCCCAAGTGGATTCGAGGCACCCTGGTCTGCGCGTACCAGCTGTCGATCACGACCGGGCTCCTGGGCGCGTCCATCGTCAACATCCTGACGTCCAAGCTGACCGACTCGGCCGCGTACCGGATCCCGCTCGGCCTGCAGCTGGTCTGGGCGTTTGTGCTCACCATCGGCCTCTTCGTCCTGCCCGAGACGCCGCGCTACCTCGTCAAGCGGGGCCTGCCCGACCAGGCCGGCTACTCGCTCAGCCGGATCCGCCGGCTCGACCTCGCCCACCCGGCCCTGATGGACGAGCTGCAGGAGATCGTGGCCAACCACGAGTACGAGCTGACGCTCGGGCCGGACCAGTACCGCGACATCTTCTTCGGCAGCCCGCACCTGGGCCGCCGCACCCTGACCGGGTGCGGCCTCCAGATGCTGCAGCAGCTGACCGGCATCAACTTCATCATGTACTACAGCACCTCCTTCTTCAACGGCGCCGGCGTCGAGGACCCGTACATGAAGTCGCTGATCATCAACATCATCAACGTGGTGTCGACGATCCCCGGCATCCTCGTGATCGAGTCGTGGGGCCGCCGCAAGCTGCTGATGATCGGCGCCGTCGGCATGGCCGTGTGCCAGCTCCTGATCGCGTCCTTCAGCACGGCGGCGGGCGACCACCTCCAGTCGGCCGCCCAGACCATCCTCATCGTCTTCTGCGCCCTCTACATCTTCTTCTTCGCCGCCTCCTGGGGCCCGGTCGGCTGGGTCATCACGTCGGAGATCTACCCGCTCAAGGTCCGGGCCAAGGCCATGTCCGTCTCGACCGCGGCCAACTGGCTGCTCAACTTCGGGATCGCGTACGGGGCCCCGTACCTGGTCGGCGACAGCGACGGGTCCGCCAACATCGGGCCCAAGATCTTCTTCGTCTGGGGCGCCTTCTGCATCGTGGCCATCCTGTTCGTGTGGTGCATGGTGTACGAGACCAGCAAGATCAGCCTGGAGCAGATCGACGAGATGTATGAGCGGGTGGACCACGCGTGGAACAGCACCAAGTTCGTGCCCAGCTGGAGCTTCCAGCAGCTGCTCGACGTGGGCTGGTCGCCTAGTGGCATTCCGGAGCTCGAGATGCAGCAGACGTCGACGACGTCGCTGGCGCCGCCGCCGAGCGCGGGCGCGGACCTGACGGCATCGACCACGTCGACCACCGTCGTGGAGATGGTGGAGAGCGAGTCGGCCGAGGCCAAGATGGTGGCCCAGCTGGGGAATGTCGACCTGAGCTATTGACCCCATCTGGCATGATCATCATTCGTATATTCCATCTGTCGAATCCCTCCATCTCATGCCATCTCATACCATCTCCTTCATACCAATACCATCTATCCCTCTATCCGCACCACCTATTTCACACCAACTGGCCCTCGATACGTACCATCTATTCTGACTATCTATCCATACTCTCTAGCCATACTCCACCCTCTCTCGTCCTCCTTTTGTTCTATTTCTTTTTGCAATCCGTCGTCACTACTGTCATACTGTCGTCATGTTATTTGTTTTGCTCTCTGGTACGCCAGGACCAACAGCGGGGGAGTCGGTTGGCTCTGTTTTACATTGGGCATCTTTCTTTTGTCATGGATCTCGGCCTGGCACTGGGACTCATGGCCAGCCAACCCAGTGCCTGGGGGGGGAGTTGGCTTGGGCGTGGGCTTGTCATGAATATGGCGAGAGCGTGACTGTGGGGCCCGCCCTATTGTAACTGGACTCGGCCGGATTTGGCAGGGAGCCGGGGGAGCGATTGCCTTGGTAAGCCCATATCAGTCTGGGTCGCGGACGGATGATGTAACAGTTGGTATTCCTTTTCCTGTTTTTTTGTATGTCTTGGGCTCAAAAATGGACGGAGATCGGGAGGGGTCCTCCGGCCTCCCAATGGCGGCGATCGCCGGGCGATGTTATAGTGGGTATGTGCGGTTACTTGTGGTACATGTGGGAATACCTATGGAAGGGGACACCGGAACCGGGTTTATCTAATCACGAGCTACGAAGGACTCGTCGGGGTCGGTTACTATTATAGTTGTGGTATGCAGCACCTGCACCTTGGCGAGGGCGGCGGGGCCCCCTTTGCGAGGAGGGGAGGAAGAGGGGGGCGGGCAATAAATGTCCTCATGAGGATGGGGGTTTTGCAGCCTCGGACCCATCCGTGACATGTAGACCGCCACGCTCTGTCCCTCGTCGTCATCATCATCGTCGGGGGGAAGATGGGGAGGTAGATCTATGGGCTGAAATGGCGTGGGATGAATGCAGACGTGCTGAAAAGATGCTGAACCAAGGGAGGGATATGAAATCAGTTCAGTGTAGACGCGCTTGTTGGACGGTGAACTAATAGGGGACATGGGATCAATACAGGCGGGCTGGTCAGATGCTGTGGGAGAGATGAGATGAATGCAGACGGGCTGATCAGATATCAGACAGATACTGGTGTGATGATATATAGTGGGGGCGGCAGCAGCATGACAGGACATGTGCCGCGATACGATAATCTACAATACAAACTGAGCCGCCATCCTTGACTGCTCTTGGAATACTGCAGCCGGAGACCAAGGGTACAGATCCGGTCGAGCCATTTGAATCCGCTACCCCAATTGTAGGGGGGCTACAACAGTGCGCCAATCAACTCACCGCATTGCTTTCCACACGGCCTTGAGCACTGTCCTGTGTACTGTCCTCCCGCTGAAACTCGATCCACCTGTGCCCCCACCCAAACACCCGTCTTACCGGGTCCACAGACGCCTCCATCTCGTCTCCATCCACCATCCACTTACGCATCCCCCGGCAGTGGGGTCAGCGACCATACGAGAGGCAGACAGGCAGCCAGCCAGGCAGCCAGGCAGACAGCCGCCAGACACCCTCCCTATGAGTCAAAAAACATGGACGCCTCCACCACGGGCCGCCACCTCCGCGCTATCTACGATCTCGACACGCTCGACACCCGCATCACCACCCCCGAGACAGTCGCCCACCGCACCGTCCTCGACACGCGCGATGCGCGCGATGCACCCGACCCGAAGCTCACCGCGCAGGAGCAGCGCGCCCGCGCCGCCGCCGGCCCGTCGCGGTGGCGAACCGCCGAGTTTGGCCTCTACTACGTCGTCTTTGCCGTCGCGCTGCCCTACATGTTTTGGGTACCGTACCGAGTGTCGAGTCGTACGTCTCGTGGTGGTGTGGTCGCCGGGAGCCGAGCCGAGCCGAGCCGGCCCGGCCCGGGCCAGCCTGGGTCGGGCAGGCAGGCGGGCGGGCGGGCGGGCAGACGGGCAGGCTGAGGGAGCCAGGCAGACTGACCTGGCGAGAGAGTCGCGTTTGAATCATGACAGCGTCGGATCCAAGATATCACAAGTTTGAACCGTACTTGGCCCCTGGCTGGGTGCCGGGGAGAAAGATAGTCAGCTCCCCGCCCCCCACTTCACTCAACACTCTGCCCTCCCCCCGCTGACCCACCCAAGGACAACACCGATGCCCAGTACCACCTCTTCCGCGAGAACCTGCCCTACCTTCTCCTGCTGCTCCTGCTCCACCCCCTCCTCCGCCGGCTCTGCGACCGCCTCCTCTGCGCATCGCCGGCCCAGGCCCGGGCGTCCCCCTCCCGTCTATCGCCGCCTTCTCAGCAGCGCGTCGCCTCGCTCGCACACCTCGCCTGCCGAATCTCCTTCGACGCCGTCTTCGCCCTGATCTTCCTTGCCGCCCTGCATGGGTTCTCCGCCCTCAAGATCGTCGCCATCCTCGCGGCCAACCACCGCCTCGCCACGGGCCTGCCTCGCCGCTACGTTCCCGTCGCCACCTGGGTCTTCAACATTTCCGTCCTCTTCGCCAACGAATTGGGGCGCGGGTACAGCTTCGCGACGGCGGGCCGGGTCGTGGCCGCGGCGCTCCGGCTGCCCGGGGCGGCGGCGGCGGCGGCCCCGGATCAGGTGCCCGGCTGGTCTGCGCCGTCACCGCTGGAGAAGCTCGGCGACTGGATGGATGCTCGCGGCGGCTTGATTGTGCGCTGGGAGATCCTGTTCAACGTCACGGTCCTGCGCCTCATCAGCTTCAACATGGATTACTACTGGAGCGGCGACCGGAAGAACGCTGTCTCGGTTGAGGTATCCTCTCTTGCTCGCTCCGTTCATCCTCATGCCCCCCTCCGTTGATCGTCATCTCGTCCCCCTCCATCGATTCTCCTCTGTCACCCTCCATTCAGCCTCCTCTTACTCTGGCTGTCCCTAATCCACCCAAGAAGAAGCAGCTGGACATGGCCAACCTCTCCGAGCGCGACCGGGTCACGGTCCCGGCCCCGGCCGAGGCCTTTACGTTCCGCCACTACCTCGGCTACGTCGTGTACGCGCCCCTCTACCTGACCGGTCCCATCATCTCGTTCAACGACTACATTTCGCAGTCGCGGCACCGCTCCGCCACCATCGAGTCGGACCGCACGGTCCGCTACGCGGTCCGGCTCGGGCTCGCCCTCCTGGCCATGGAGCTGATGCTGCATTTTATCTACGTCGGGGCCATTGCCAAGGCCGGCCCGGTCTGGTCGAGCTACACGGCCGCCCAGCTCGCGCTTCTGTCGTACCACAACCTCCACATCATCTGGCTCAAGCTGCTGATCCCGTGGCGACTGTCGCGGCTCTGGGCCCTCGTCGACGGCATCGACCCGCCCGAAAACATGCTCCGGTGCGTGAGCAATAACTACAGCACCCTGGCGTTCTGGCGCGGCTGGCACCGGTCCTTCAACCGGTGGCTGGTGCGGTACCTGTTCGTGCCGCTGGGCGGGTCGTCGTTCGCCACCGCCGGGGGCGCGGCCCGGTCCGTGCTCTCGTACGTGCTCGTCTTCACCTTCGTCGCGCTCTGGCACGACATCAAGCTCCGCCTGCTCCTCTGGGGCTGGCTGATCGTGCTGTTCATGCTGCCGGAGATGACGGCGCGGGCGCTGTTCTCGCCCACCCGGTGGGAGCACCGCCCGACCACGTACCGGGTCCTGCGCGGCGTCGGCGGCGTCCTGAGCGTGCTGATGATGATGATCGCGAACCTGGTCGGGTTCGCCTTCGGCGCGGACGGACTGCGGAGCATCGTGGCCGGCATGCTGGGCGCCTGGTCCGGGGTCGCGTTTGTGGCCGGGTCGTGCTGCGCCATATTTGTCGGCGTGCAGGTCATGTTCGAAATCCGGGAGGCGGAGCTGCGGCGGGGGGTGGCACTAAAGTGCTGAGCGGTCCTGCTTTCGGTCTGACGCGTTCGTTACTGCTGTGACCAGCCGAGGCAATTTAGCGAGAGCTGCGAGGCTGAGAAGCTTGGGTATTGTGCAATGCCGAATTAATATGTATTCCTCGCCGATCCCCCCCTCGGTCGATGCTCGCGACCAATCCCCGCCCGCCGTCCTGTACTGGGCCTTCATTCGGGACCCCATCTCTAGCTTGATGGCGACCAAACCAGAACCACAATAAACAAAAAATATATGGTTTCGAACGAATCCCCCTCGCTCGGGGCCGGGGCCGGGGCCGGGAGCAAGGAGATCGGGCCTATCGGCTACCGATGCGCCGACGGCAGAGGGGGCACTACCCCTGCCAAGTCTGCCTACCAAGCTGCCCAATCACTGGGCTACAATTGCTCATCCGCCCGCCCCGATCCCGGCCAGCCCGCCAGCTCATCACACGCAGCACGCACCACCACCACTCCCCGCGCCCTCCCACCCGCCCTACCACCATCGCCCCCCCGACTCCCGCTTTCCGCCCAGTGAGTGCGCCGCGAGAATGCTCTCACGTATCCAAACGTTTGTATTCCGGTACATCCTCCTCATCCTCATCGGGTATATCGCCTCTCGATCGCCGCTCCTGATGAAGACGTCGGCGCCATCCGGAATCCGGCCCTGGGCCGATGGGCCGATTGATCTGATTGCCACCCCGCAGCACGAGACCGGGAAGGTGAGTGCTCCGCCAGCCGGATCATCGTCGTCGTCTTGACTGTCCTGACCCCCCCTCTCCACAGACAGATCTGTTTACCACCGGCGCCACCCACATGTGTCTGCTCCACAACTCCATCCTGCGCGGCTACAACTCCATCTACCACCAGGCCGGCCACATCCGCGACTCGGACAAGGCCGACTTTGTCGGCTACTGCCAGACCTGGCATAAATTTGTCATGTCGCATCATGACGACGAGGAGGCAGTGCTGTTTCCCATGGTGGAGGAGATCCTGGCCGATAAGGACGTCTGGGCCGAGACGCTCAAGGAGCACGGTGCGGACTGGCTCTCTGTCTCGCTCTCTCGCTCTCTCGCTCACTCGCTCACTCTGGCGCCCACACCGACCGACTATGCGGTAGTAGTACATGTATACTGATGCCGGTGGTCCCTACAGAATCCATGCTCCACGGCCTGACCGAGTTCCACAACTACCTCTCCAACCTTCCCTCCCCCGCCGCCTTCTCGGGCGAGCGCCTGCTCGGAATCATGGCCACCTTCCAGGAGCCATTCGTGCACCACTTCCGGTCCGAGGTCTCGTTCATCGCCTCGCTAGCGAACCACCTGCGCTGTCCCGCCGAGGGGACCGCCGAAGCGGATGCGGCCCGCGCCCGCTTCGCCGCCTGGGGCAAGAGCACCGTCTCCAAAGCTGGCGTGGCCGACGTCGTGCCGTTCTTCCTGATGAACCTCGACTCCAGCTTCGAGGGCGGCATATGGGCGGGCTGGCCCCCGATGCCAAAGCCCATCCGGTGGGGGCTGGTCAATCTTGCGGGCGCGTGGCGAGGCGGCTGGTGGAGATTCGGGAGCTGCGATGGCGCCGGCGGGCGGAGAGAGCTGTATGCGCTGGAGAAGGAGGGGAAGGTGCAGCAGCAGCAGCAGAACCAGAAGCAGCCCAAGGAAGAGCTGTAGGCCAGGCGGAGCAGCCGTTCTGGTGGGGGGGACACGCCGGGTTTGCTGGTCCGTGGGTGGAGTCCGTGGTGGATCCGTAAGGTGGGTTTGATCGATGCGTGTTGAGTGTTGGTTGGCGCTGTGATTGTTTTCGCCTCGAGCTATTGCGCAGAACGAGGTCGATCGGGATCAGCTTGACGCTGTCGCTGGCCATGTGCAGTCGATATCACCATTTTGAAGAGACATGACCCGGTCCCAGTCCAAATCTATCAACTCACTAGTGATTATCCAGACCGTACGATGAAATGGTCTGCCTTGGATGGCACGGACACGATGAGCCTGATGGATGAGCATGTTTTCATAGCGGGCCCATATTCCGAGGGGACTGTTTGTCTGTCCGGCCGAGGTATGCTTTACGGACATGTACTCTGAGCTTGGAACCTGGATACTGGAGCTGGAACTGGATTCTGGGCTTGGGTCCTTGGCTTGGATTCTGGGGCTTGGATTGTGGCCGCTGGGGCTGGAAGTGTGTTCAGGGTCGGGAGGTGTGATCCAGGCAGAGAGAGGACTGTCCCAGGGCAGGGTATGTATCCTGGATCGGAGTATGCATTCTGGGACGGGGTATAGATTCCGGGACGGGGGTACGGGGTATGTACTCCAGGTCGGGACGTGTGCCCCATGTCACGACGCGTAGTCTATCTAGGCCACATACTGGATGCTCTGGACCGGTTGCTTCTCCTCAACGCACGCGGGGAACAGCCTGGCGCTCCTGTATCGGTTCTTGAGGATGCCTCTAGCCCAGCCTCAGACGGTCCGCGACGACCCAGGCATCTAACGGTCGGGTGTTGTCACTTATGGTATCGATCGGGGGGCCGGACTGAGTGAAAATGTAGTCGATCATCGTCACCGCGGCGGCCTCGCGGGTGGGAACTCCAGTCTCATGGGCGGCGGGTGTTGTAGTCTAGGGCGTCCCGCCGTCCCTGGCGGTCCCGGCTATCGATGCTATACTTCCGCTGTCCCTGGCGGTTCCGGCTGTCGTTTTTGTAATTCCGGCCGTCAGAGCGATACTTATCATACCGCTGAGGCTTTGGGTAGGCTCGGGCACGGTGGGTTGCGCTGCCACAGTTGAAGCAGTTTCCGTCTCCCACCACTGCAGCTCCAATCTCGGGCTACATCTCAGGGAGCATAGGAGGCGCCGTCGCCGTCGTCATTTGGCGAGGTAGCCGGCCGCGCCCAGCCTCCTCCAGATCGGACGCGGCGTTGCAGGCCGCTATCGTGAGATACAGCCCGCTGGCGATCGTGCTGGTCCCAGCGTCTTCATCGTGAATAGGACAGCCGGAACGTGCATCTGCAGGAGGGCCGTGATCAGCGTGACGCTATATGGGTCGTGCTGCTGCTCCAAAAGCAGCTGGAGAAAGGCCCCCTGAAGCCGCAGGGTCAACGCCCAATGAGACTCGCCCTCGATGGGCGTGATCCTTGCGAGTGATAGCTGCGGGCACACCTGGGGATAGGCATATGGCTGTTGTAGGGGTGGCTGCGGCGGGAGTAGCTGCGGCGCTTGCTGCGGGATGTACGGCTGGGCGGGTGGGAGAGCTGGCTGCTGGGTCGGAGGACGAATCGGCTGCTCGCTCGGGGGCTCCGGCTTCGCCAGGCCCGGGATCTTTGCCTTGGCGGCGACCTTTCCCTCCTCCTTCTCGCGTATGGGCAACGAAGCTGCGCTGGCAGGGCTTCGTCCTGCCTCGCTTGGCGGCAGGCTTAGCCCTTTGAGGGCTGTCGCGGCGGTCCATGTGGCGACCACTTGCAGCACCTGGCCGATGTCGGTCCACATCCCCTCGATCGCCTCCTTGATCTCCTGCTCCCATTTAATCTGCTGGAGGGCAAGTCGCTCGGTGAACTCGTCTCGCAGATCCCTGAGTTGATCATGGAGCTCCTTCTGGATCTCCGCCAGGGTCGGTGGAGCTGCGGCAGCTCGAGACTGGATTTCCGGGGCCCGGTAGGGCGCTGAGCTCGCTCCTTGAGCGGGGGGGTTCGACATTTCGCAACGTTGTTTTGAGGCGTTTTTCCTCACTAATAATTATTTTGTGTTCAGAGCGGGAAAAAAGGGAAAGAAAACTATCTGGGAAACCTCTAGACCTCGACGCTCGGGCGCTAGTCCGACGAGGACCGGCGGCCTGCATAGCCACGGCGTCGGCTTTGCCTACCTCGTCTGGCAGCCTATGTGCTGCTAGAAATCTGTGACAGTTGGCGGCGTCGCCCTTTGCTACCACATTGGGCGGCGTCATATTCTTGTCATTGGGGCACGATATGGTTCTGAGGCGGTCGCAAAACTTTTACCTGGAACAGATTCCATATTTTTATAATAGAACGGAAGTTTCCTAGTAACTTTCCGCTATTAGGAAAATGTGGACTAGAAAATATGAATCTATATTGGAAATTGTGATTTTCGACATGACGTTCGAAATAATCGAGTATATGTGTGTACCTCTCACGCCTCTATTCGTCAAGGATCTAGATATGTGGGAAACCCGCTCCCTAGGCAGCAGCGGGGCCGGGGTCGGGGCCGGGATGGAGCGCTCCCACCCAACTTCGCGGACTGGACCGGCTTCTGAGCCCCCGGTGCCGGGCCTAACGTGGCCACCCCCCCACCTCTCAAGCCAAGGGGAAGGGCTCAGGACGGCGGCAGGTCGCTCGCCCAGCTTTCTCTCGCGATCCACGGTGACGTCACGGATAGGAACTCCGTTCCGGCCGGGCACTCATCTCCGAACCATTCTTCTGCCCCGGCAAATGTCACGATTAACTATATCCCGGCTCGAACGCCACCATCGTAGATACACATTACTATTTTGATATCGGCCTCGCGTTCCCCTCTTTCACTCATATCGTGCGGTCGAGCCCCATCGTTGCACACTCCGCCCAGACTTTGATCAACGGGGCCCCTCCCCTGTGTCTGGGGGGGGCATATCGGTGCCGCCGCCAGCCACC
>JAOYNC020041603.1:0-12209 GCA_025802115.2 Bertia moriformis
CTCTCTACCCCGGTCTCGTGACGACATTCTCGAACCTACATCTCACCGAAGCTGGCGCAACCTTTTGCCCTCCCCTGCTCAGCGTTCCCTCTTTGTTGCTTCCGGAGTTCCGCGCCAACTGCTCGAAGATGACCGCCTTTCTCTTTCATGACTATCTGCCTCATCATCGTGTCGACACCGTCATTTTGGCAGCACGGTGGGAAACCTTCCATTTACCTGAGCTCGGCCGCACCATCGCTTGGCTCCAGCAACATGGCATGAAAGTCATCGTCGTGGGTCCGAGCATCGAGTACGACGCGCCGCTGCCGCGTTTGCTGATCACGGCGCTTCGCTATCCGCTGCTCGAACCTGTTTCCAGACATCAATCCGCCTCGTCGCAAGAACTCGACAACACAATGGCTGTGCTCGCACGCGAACGCTGGAAGGTACGGTACACCTCGGCATACGAGGATCTATGCACACAACCGAGTGGACTGGAGAGTAAGTCAGGCGAGTCCGCATCAGCCAGTCGCCTGAAGTGCCCGGCTCTGATTGCACCTGGCGTGCCGCTTCTGTTCGACAGCAACCACTTTACCGCTGAGGGATCAGAGCTGTTCGCTAGAGCGATGCGAGAGCGCCATCAGCTCCCCTAAGTGAGAGGCACAAGCCTATGCCGCAGCACCCTTTACAGACAACTCCACAGCGGCTCGTGTCAGGCTATAAGCTGCTTAAGATGTGGGCATTCGAGCAGCTTCCGCGTTCAGCAAAATGGGGGATGGCGAGGGAGCCAGTGAATCCTGCGCCAGCACTACGCACACAGAGGCTAACGGAAGGAGTGCTACGATCCAATTACCGCCTTCCCAGAACTGTAAGGAGCTCATCACAGTACCGTTGGCGCGGTAGAGCAACAGGAAGTTCTGAAGCGCGGGAGCGAGAACCAGCACCCCCAGGTAAATCATTAACAGCCTGAAGACGTCATGTCTTCTAGAACAGACATAGAGAATCGCGGCGCCACCCAACATCGTGGGAATGAGAAGTTCAGCGAGCGCGACGCTGAGCGTGAACCCGGTGCGTGTCCTGAACAGCTTCATTCCCACGTGCATCGGGCCATTCAGGACAAAGGATGAAGGATTCCATGCGAGAAACGCGAGTTCCGTGGTGACCGCCACGCCAAAGGCACTGATGGCTCTGCCGTACCCCAAGCGCTTCAAGAAAAAGAGCGGCAGGAAAACCGTCGGTACCCGGAACTGAGCGAGGGAACAAAGCGCGGCGGCGCAAAGCGTAAGTTCCATAGGCCTGTGTTTCCGATCTTCCTGCAGATATACGCCGATCGACGCGAGGGCCAACCCGAACAGCAGGAAATCATTACCATCTGCAACCGAAAGCCACGTACCAGCACTTACACCGAGCAGTGCAAGAAAGCCGAGCGTGCGATCTCGGCCGAGAACGACCAGGATGAGTGCCGATGCAGCGCCCCAGATCACAATCTGGTCGCCTGCATATCCGGCGACCCAGATCAGCGGAGCCTGAACAGCTACCCAACCCGGCCCGCAGCTCATGGCATTGTGAGTCGGCATCTCTGCAGCGACGTACGGCCATTCGCCACGCATCATGCGGTGTGACGCCACGATGACGCAATCACCCTGGTCGGACCCTCGCCCAAGTCTGTGAAGCGCACCAGTTCTTACGACCGTCATCAGAACGCCGGTGACGACGATCGGTACAAGCACGCCGACGAGTCTGCGTCTCCTCCAGGCAAATCGCCAGAGCAACGGAAGACAAGGCAAAAGCAGGGCAATCGGCGCGGCAAGTGTAAGGGGGAGATGGGTCACGGAGTGGAGCAAATGACTTTTTCCAGCTAGGCCCAACCCGGACACGACGGCGATCACAAGGTAGATTGTGAGCCATCCCGTGAAGCGAATGTTATTCGTAGACTCCAGTTGCATTGACTACCCCTGAAAAACGTCGACTGTCGTCATGAACGAGGGCGCCCAGGAGAAAGAAAGTTACCGCGCAAACTGAGTACTGTCCACCAATCAACCAGAACCCGGCTGTCACGCTGAGGATTGCGAGAACTGGAAGACTCACGGCCAAACGAACATGTTCGACGTAGCGAAGTGCTTTCCACATAGCAACGAGCAGGATGTAGACGTATGTAAAGCCGCCGAGGAAGCCCAGCGCCTTGAACATGTCACTGACGTCTACTTCGGAACTTCCCACGTTGGGATCGTCGGAGAATCTTGCACCCGCTGCCGTCGTTGATCCAAGACCCTGTCCAATGGGATTGGTGAAGCCCTGCGTGATTCCACCCTGGATCATTCTGCTGTGAATGCCCACAGTGGAATAGCGCTCATCTAAGGGGTGAGCCAATCCGTTGGCCTGGTGCGCTAGAGCGTTCCGCGCCGCGGAGTTTTTTGCAGGTGAACCCGTCGGGTCCGGAGCCAAGCGAGAGGCTGCAACGGAAATAAGGACGAGAGCGGCCGCGGTCACCGTGATTAGACGCGCCAACGCAGCCGGTTTAAATCTCCGGCCCTTTCGCATAATCCACACCAGGCCAAGCGCCACGATCAATCTGATGATCAGGGAACGCCCGGAGGCGAGCACGATGGCCAGTACAAGAACAGGGAATGCAAACACCCAGACGCGTCGCGAGGAAAAGTACGCGGCCGCCGTACCCGCGGCACCCATTCCGAGCAGGGTTGCATATTCCGCCGCCGACACCGAAAAGCCAAACGCTCTGATAGAGCTTCCCACATACAGTGAGTTATAGGTCTTTGACGCCACCTTGATCCAGGATTGCTCGTAGGGAAGAAATCCTATGAACGTTTGTGCGAATCCCAGGATGGCCGCTGCAACAGCAAGCGGAAAGATCACGCCATACAGCAGGCGTTCTACCACTCTTGGCGAGGCATAGCGCCGCCCGATCCAAAACCAAAGCACGGGCGCCACGTAGAAGAGCGCTCCCGCAACACCCACGCCAATACCGCCCTGCTTCGGATTGAAGATCTCAAGAATCATCAGGACAAGCAGGAGCAACATCGAAATTGACAATGAGTCTTTCAGCCGAAGGTGAAAGAACAATGGAAGGGCGATGACAAACGCCAGCACCGGCCCGATGAGTAGTAAAGGATCTAAGGTAGGTGGACCTGCAACCGCGGCGACCATTCGCCGCACGTCGCCTAAGACGATCAGGTACGCTAACCCCAACAGACTGGCGCTATCTTTGTTAAGAACCGAAATCAGGACCAGGCTACCGCCAAGTACCAACGTCGCAAAAATGGTGAGCTGCCCTCGCAGGAGAACAGCGCCGAGCAAGCCCATCACTCCGAGAGCTCCGGTCCAAAGGACGAACTCCGGCATCACTGCGGAAGTCCCTTGCCGAAAGGTCGAAGTACGCATCATGGAACTAACTCCGAAGTCGTTCGACCACCCGGTGGCCAAAAGATGACAGCGGCCATCCCCAGGTCAACCACCGCTGGTGTCATGGTGGAGGTGCTCAGCGAAGAACCAGCGCCGTTGATACCGAAGACACCGCTGCCGAGGTAAGGCTGGGTAGAGCGTATGTAAAGAACGTCTTGGCTGCACTGCTGGGCACAACGAGCACGTCGTCGGCCTGCATCATGGGGTCTGGTGCCTGGTTTTTCGCGATGCGGTCCAGGTTGACGGCAATGGTCTGAACACCACTCGCGGTCTCCCGCACAATCGATGCTTTCGAAGCAGCCGCGGTCTTATTGGTTCCCTGAGCAAGAGCGATCACATCCAGCACTCGTAAGCTTTTCCCATCACGGAGTGGAAACTCTCCAGAATGCCCTACATCGCCAACGACATAAAGCGTCTTAGCGCGCGACACGACGACCAGGTCTCCGGGAGACACTTCGGTGGTTTGCAGTACCTCTGTGTACTCAGACGAACTTCCCGGAAAGATGCGAGGATGTGTCGGATCCCCGGCATGCGTGAGGGTGATCGTCGCCCCCTGGTTCTGCGTCACTCCGCCGGCCGCTGCGAGCGCTCCGTACAACGTGTGCGAGCCGAGCAGCAGATAGGTGCCGGGGCTTTTCACTTCGCCCACAACACTCACCCCCTCCGTCGCGTAGTCCGAAACGAGCACCGTGACGTGTGGCTCGAGCATCAGTCTGCGCTCGCGCAAACGACGCTCCACCAGAACGCTGGCTTCCGCGGTTGTCAAGCCAGCGACGTGAACTTCACCGGTCACCGGAAGAGAAATGTCACCCGTCTGATCCACGCGTGTCTTGGCGGAAAGTTCTGGCGTGTCGAAGACCTGCACATCTACGACGTCGCCCGCTCCAATACGGAGAGTCGAACTGTCAGCCGGGACCACGCTGGATTCAGTTTTCTGATTGAGGTTTTGCTGCGCGCGGGCAGCTGTATGAGCTCCTGTGCACAAGACAAGGACCACAGCAGGAGCAAACAATCCCCGCAGAGTTCTGAAGTGAAGACTGCTTCGGACTCGTGTTTTCAGCCCAAGGCTCATGACAATCCTTTACTCGTCCAAAGTGTTTGGTGCATCACGGATCACCACACCCACTAGCTGGGTCTCGCGAAACGGCAGGTGCTGCTGCAGCCGTTGCAGTGTATCGACACGGCTGCAGTTATAAGTGGTCACCAGCGCAACGGCGTCCGCCCACTTCATCAGGTGGGAGCCGTCACTGACCTGGAGCAACGGTGCGGCCTCAAGGACCACACAGTCGAAGCTTGCGCCCCATTCCCTGAGTAACTCCTGAAAAGCTTTGGACGCGACAGCCTCCGAGGGCAAGGAACTCCCCTCGCCCGCTGGCATGATGAACAGATTCGCAAGCGCAGCAATCGGACGAGCGAATGGAACGGAAGCAATAGGATTGCGTAGCTTGTCTGCAAGTCCCTGCTCGTTACTCAGCGCAAAGATGGTGTGTAGCCCTGGCGCACGCAGGTTCGTGTCTACAGCGAGGACGCGAAGACCGGTGAGGGCGAGGGTGACCGCAAGGTTAGCCGTCACCAGGCTCACGCCGTCCTCCGCGCCCGCGCTCCCAATCAACAAAGCTTTTGAAGTTGATACGTCGTCGGACAAGGTTAATCCGTTGCGAAGCTTGCGGTAAGACTCCGCTGCACGCGATGCGGGCTCGGCTAGCGTAACCAACCTTCGTTCCGGTGCCGTACCTGTCCCTGCCTGCTCAAGTGAACTCGCGTAGATCTTCGCGAGTACCGGCAGCCCAGTAGCTTTTTCTATCTGCGTTTCATTTCGCAACCGGTTGCTGGTGGCTTCAGCCAGTAGAGCCGAAGCGCCACCCGCGAACAAGCCCAGAAACAGGCCGCTCAGCAGGATCATGCTCTTCTTCGGCGCGATCGGGGCGCTCGCCGGTTTCGCGCTGTCAACTACCATCGTGTTCACCTCACTTACATGGGCATCCACGTTGGCCTGTTGAAGCTTTCGACGCAGGGTGTCGTAAAGCTCCCGGCTCGACAGTACCTCCGTCTTAAGAACGTCATAGTCAGCCTCCCCACGATTGACACGGTTAGCGGTTTGAATCTGCTGATTGTATTCATTCGTGAGCGCCGCTTCGATGCTGGTTGCGGCTGCGTATTCCTGGCGGAGACGGGTAAGTACGCTGCGAACCTCGTTGTTTACCTCCGCATCAATACTCTGCCGCTGCTTCTTGAGTTGGGCCAGAGGAGGATACTCCCCCCCGAACTTGGCGGATAGCTGCGCGTACCGCGAAGACAGGGTTCCCTGCTCCGTCTCCAATCCTTGCAGCTTGGGATTTTGAAACAGTGAAGCCAAGGCCGCGGGATCACTCTTCATCGCGGCATCAAGCTGAGCCTTCTTGGCGATGCGGTCCGCCTGCGCCAAGCCAAGCCTCTCATTCAGGCTCCGGAGCCGATCAGTAACAGTATTGCTACTACCGGTACCGATGATGTCGTTCGATTCCTGAAATGCGGCTAGCTTCTTTTGCGAGGCATCCACTTGATCCCGCAGGGTCGCCATCTCGGCCGTCAACCACGCCTCCAACTGGGACACCGACGAATCACGGCTAGCCACGCTCTTGTACATGTAGGCTGCGGTGATCTCATTCGCCAGCAAGGCCGCCAGTCGCGGGTTTGGATCGCGAACCCGCACTTCTACCAATTGCGTCCCTTCAACCTGGCTCACCTGCGTCTCCGCCTTGAGCCGATCGACAAAGCCCTGTTGATTAGCCGGGAGTGTCTCCAGGGGCTTGCTTGAAATAACCGGGTGCGCCGGTTGGCCAGGCGGCGCCGGCCGCGTCTTCAATCCCGTGAACTGATAGAAGGCATCATCCGGAAGGGCGTTCAACGCTTGCACAGCGACCGCATCGCTGTGGATCATAGCGATTTCCGTTTGAAGAATCTGGCCCGAGTCTGCTGATCCTGCACCAGAGTCACCCAGACCAAGAGAACTGGCCCTGCTCGAATCGATGCGAAGCGTGGTCGAGGACTCAAAGAGTGGCTTCGTTATCAGAATGTACCCGGTCGCACAGGCCAGCCCTACCACCGTGCATGCGAGGATGAACCACCTGCGCAGCAACAGCATACGTGCGATATCTCGGATCGAGAGCCCATTGCTTGCATCATCTGGCTCCTGCGCCCTCTTTCGGATGGTCGGACCCTCACTGCTGACCGTCATAGTGCTCGCAGCACAAGCCGAGCACAAGGATGAAGCAACACCCCCGACATGCTGCTTGTGAAGAAAGAGTTCACCTGAGGCCAGCCTTTCGTTCATTGATTTCCGCAGAACCGCGTGTGCCTGAACTCTCCCATGAAGACAAAACCCTCGGGTAGGCTCCTGCAAGATAAAAAATGTTCTCACGGACGTTGGGCGAATGCAGCATTCCGTAGCTTATGAACGGCAACCTGTGGGCTGCGGAGGACCAGGAGTGGTGCTGGGGCAATCTCATGCCGCGTATCCGCGAAACAACACGCTACCTTGCGCGCTGAACCGAACCACATTCTGTGGCTACGTGGCCTGCTTAGCGATGCAACTGCTGGTTCTCACTTAGGACTCGGCGTAGCCACCGAGGTCCAGCTTCCGGGTGGCGGATACCCAGGCCCGTATACGGGGGGTCAGGATCAGGGCCAAGTGGTAGGCAGCCTGGCCCGGTGAAACCTGACACCGGTAAGCCCGTGACCGAAAGATGCGCAGAGCCTGCAGGCGCTTGCGATGGATGGCGTAGTCCATCAACGCCCGGGGTTGAATGCGTAGCTCCAACTCTCTTCGCGCACATTCCTGCTCGGCGGAAAGCGGTGGAAGGGCGTTCAAACTCTCGTACAGCTTCCATGCGACGCCGGGCAGGGTGGCAGAGCTGTTGGGCGTCACGCGGCTGCAGGACGTGATTTGCGGCACAAGCGCAAAAACACCACCGGCGGACTGTTGCGCCAGGCGGATGGCGAAATCCGTGTCACCGGCACGCCCAATCTCCGCATGCAGCCGGTAGCCCACCGTACGCGCCGTCTCACTGTTCACCAGATAGCCATTGTTCGGAAACTGCCGCCGCAAGGCTGAAACGAGTGGGTCTGGAACGATGCCGGCAGCTTCAGGAGTTCGGTAGAAGAAGTTGTTCAGCTGCAATGAGGCTTCACGCTGCACTTCGCCTTCATTCGAGATGATCTGTTGAAAGCCGAAGCTGGCGATCACGCGTGGGTCAAGCGTGAACGCTTCAGACAGAGCTGAAATCGCGCCCTCGACCAACATGTCGTCGTCATGCAAAAGGATCAGGCGGCTTCCGCTCGCCTCCGCAAACAGCGAGTTCACGTTCGCGGGCTCCCCAAGGGGAGGGCTGTTTCGCCGGTAGCGAAGCGAGATGCCTTCGGGCACCGTCAGTGGATGAATGGCTTCCTGTACGTCGGCGTTAGGAGAGTCGTCGCTGATGAGGATCTCGAGCGGCCTGTAGTCCTGAATCAGGCAGGACAGCAGCGACTGCACGAGGAACGTGGGGCGCCTATAAGCGGTGATGCACACCGTGACGACCTCGAGCCCATCAACACTCATCGAGTTCTGCCGTTCATGGTTCCAAGCGCTAAGCAGAGCTGACGGCTCGAAGCTCCGTGGATCGGAGGGCTACCTCGGCACGCGTCTGCTGCACAGCCATCCTAAGGGCTGTTGCCACCTTTTCAACATCCTCCTTTGACATTCGTTCCAACATGGGCAGGTTGAGAACACGGGATGAGATTCGCTCCGTCACGCGAAGATCGGTTTCCGGAGCACATTTGCTGAAGAAGGGCTGCTCGGCTAGGTGAGGGCTGAAGTATGCCGCCGTCCCTACGTTCAGGACACGCATCCGCTCACTAATCCGTGCTCGCTCTAAGCTCACATCCGGCGGCAGAAGAATGGACATAAATGCCTGCGCCTGGCGTTTGCCGCAGCGGTGTTGCACTTCATACTCATCGGCAAGCGCTTCGCTGTACCAGGAGGCGATCTGCTCCTTCCTTTCGAGGACTGCCTTCAACCTGCGCAGTTCAAGCAGCGCCGTAAGAGCTGTCACCTCGCACATCTTTGCGTTCAGACCGAGAAACCCTGCGCTCCGCGGCTCATCGAATCCGAAGCAGCCCATGAGGCGGAGCCGCTTCAAGAGCACGGTATCGCCGCAGTAGATCAACCCTCCCTCTCCCACTGAGAAGAGTTTGGTGGCGTTCATCGAGAAGACAACAGGCCACATGAAGCCACTGCCGAAAGGAAGACCACGCCCGTTGATCGATCCGAGCGACGCTGCTGCGTCCACCACGACCGGAATGCCATGCGAGCGGGACAGAGCGTCGTACCGTTCGAGATCGAGATTGTTTCCGAACGTTGCACACGGCAAAAGCAATGCTATGCGTCCTGCATACTCGTCGAGCAGCGCCTGTTCCGAAGTTTCTTCCGGCAACCACGTGTGCGGGTTGACGTCGCAGAACAACGGCGTCAGCCCACACCACTTGACCGCGTGTGCGGCTGCGGCAAATGTAAAGGAAGGCATCAGCGCAAAGCGTTCTTCGCCGCGGGGTTGTTCTCCGATGACCGCCTGGATTGCGAGCATCAGCCCGATAGTCGCGTTGCAGACGGTCAGGCTTTCTCCACTGCCGAACATGGACTCGATGAACTCCCGCTCGAGCGTTGTGTTCACGGGGCCGTAGTTGCTGAAGATACCGGACTCTTCGATGCGCGCGAGGTCTCGCGCGTGGGAACTCAGCGTGGGAGGACAAGGGCGCACTATGGGCAGGAAATCGTCGCGTTCACGCTTCATTGAAAGGGAGTGGGGCCGCTTTCTCGAGGGTATGAGGCAGATCGCAAATGACTTGCGCAGCATCCATCGGGATCGCCGGGCTTCCCAGGATGTCTGCCGCGGAGCGGACCGCCGGAGCGACGAGAACCGCCGGATCAGCAAATTTCCGCCGCCTTAAAATCTCCGTGGCCACCCTGAGCCCAAGCGTATGTTGCCAAAGCCAAAGACTGTTCACCTGACCCTTGAAGTTTGCCTCGCCTCCAAAGCTTGGACCGAGTTTGGGGCCGACCGCCAGGCCGATCGCATACAGGCCAGCCAAGGGTTTGTGATCCCGGCTGAGCACGCGGCACCTCGAATCGACCCAGGAACGCCGATCCTCGGTCGAAGTATCCGGGCCGAGCGCGAGTAGTTGCGTGTCGTAGATCGGCAGCAGGCGCGGGCGGTAGCCGAAGGCGGCGATAATGAGATCCGCCTGCTCCAACTTCCCTTCGACGAACGCCTCGCTCGCGTCCGGCAGAAAGCACGTGGCGAGACTCGGATGTGCCGACTCCACCACACTTCCCGGGCCGGGCCTGAAAAGACTCCGGGAGTCCAGCCGAAGACCTCCGAATCGGAATACCCGCCCTGTCAGGGGGCAAACGTCGGTTGTAGCGAAAGCGGTGTACCCGTCCTGAAGAGCGGAAGATGCAGACTCGTAATAAAGCCGAAGCGGGCTGCGATGCATCAGGGTAATGGACTGCTTCCCGCCGAAATACTCGGGCAGGCAATGCAGTAAATGGTGGACTACCGCGCTTGCGCTTGAAGAGCCTCCAAGTACGACCACCCGCGCGCGCTTCTTCGAGCCAAGGAACTTCCGCAGTCCGTCGGCGCCGCCGTGTACAAGAACAGCATGTGACTGCCAAAGCTTGTGCTCGTACCGCGGCAAGAGCGCCTGGCCGCCGACCTTCCCCTGCAACGGAGCGATCGGCTGATGTGCGCCCGTGGCAAGCAGGACAGAGTGCGACTCAATCTCTGATTCCTGCCCTGATCGGAGGTCGACAAACCGCGTACGCCAACGACCACGCGACACTTGCGTGACGCTGAGGGCAGTCTTACCGGTAAGCACGGCGCCACGGCGGGAATCCGACACGATCGAAGCCAGCGCGTCACTTGCCGCTTCCAAAAAAAGGGACACCAGGGAAAGCGGAACCGCACAATCCTGATAAGCCATCAAGGCAAGAACTGTGGGATGCGTCGACAAAGCCGCCAGGCGCGGCTCCTTCGAGTGAAGAACGATATCGAGAAACGCTCTGGCGGTCGAGTCCGAGCGTATGGCGTACTCGCGGAAAGAGCCGGATCCGAGCCGATCGCTCTCATCCAGAATAACAACGCCGCCGTCCAGCAACTCATCCAGCTTAGCTTCGTTCGCGGCCACAAACAGTGGGGCGAGGCCAGCCGGGCCACCACCAATCACGACGACGGAAGCTGTTTCTTCCTTCAAGACAACCAGTCCCCCGGGTAGGTGCCTATCGCGATCAACCGTGGCTCGCTCTGAGCTTTGTAAGTCAGAAGAGAGCGTAGGCACGGGAAACCGTTGAGCAGTACCGCAAGTTTAGTGATGGGCAGCCCCGGTCGCCAGAACTCCTTCGTAACAAATGCCTAGTTACCTGTAGGCTATCGACCGTCACAGGCTCTTCTGAGTTGGTATTTTGCTCGAAACCGGTAATGAGTAGGTGTGGCGGCTAGGACCATTTGGCTCTATGTGGAAAGTAGCGTGCGACTTGCCTGCCCTCCATCCGGCAGCGGTGGTGCTATTTGTAGGGTCGAACGATGCCGTGAACGACAAACGACTTGTCACTCCGACGCAACATAGGATGTCGTCTCAGGACGCAAACCTACTGCTGAGATCTATGCGCCTGGGGTGGTCATCCCAGTTCATGAGCCAGATGGGGTAAGCCTCCTCAGCGTCACTCGCATGGGACCTACGGAATATATGGTCCAATAGAGCGCCCTGACGACACGAACGCAGCGCTCCGCTGGGCGGTCCGTCCCCGGCCTGCTGAGCATGTGAAGGCACATGGATCGCCGCCCAATTCTCTTCCCTTGCGGATGAAGCTGAAGCAGGCACTGCGTCACCAGCCTGGCACCGGCCACATCGTCTTCCAACAGGAACGAAAACGCTCCTGGTGCTCCGCGCTACGGTGCTCCTCATCATCACCGCAGGGACGCGCTTCGAGAGCGCATCAAAACAACAGTCGGATTTAGCGCACTGCATTCTCACATGTGAGTAGAGCCTAAACCGCGGATTTGGTCACGCGCCTCCGTCTCCTTTGGTTCGGTGCGCTCCGATTTTGGGAGTGGGCAGCAAGTGGCTGGAACCAGACACTCTGGCGGGCGTCCCTTAGATTAGCGAGGCTCTTAGAAGAGCAGCTTGGCTGCGAACTGCAGCTGACGAGGTGTATTGCTCTGCGCGGTGATCTGCCCGAACTGTGCGTTGGAGAAGTTGGTGACGGGTGCACCAAACACCACCTGATTGAGGGCGTTGAAGGTGTGGTGATGGGCGGCTTCTGCCAGCACGGAGCCGAAGAACCCGGCAATGGCCGCGATGTCGCGAGACATCGAGACCGGGGTCGATCATTGTAGCCGGAGCTGCCAGTACTTTTCGGTCTGTGGCGGGGGCGCACCGATAAACAAGGTGGCTGAGAACGGCAGCTTCCAGAGTACGCGGACGGCCTATTTCCGGTTAACACAGATCGTGCCGACGGATCTTATTCTCGCGGCGTTCAATCGGCTGGAACGCGATATCGACGATAAGGCGGAAGCGATTTCGATCGGTGAGCGGGGTCGCGCCGACGGTCGGCGCCAGGCCGAGAGCGGAGATGTGGCTGGTGTTGAAATTGTCGTAGAGGTACTGGAACGCCGCCATGCCGGCGTCGTTCTCGAAGCCGTTCTTGGTGCCGTCCTTGTGCAGCTCGTGCCACCAGATGCCGCCGCCGCCCTCCTCGTCCCAGCCGCTCAGGACGAATCCGAGCGTCTCGTCCG
>JAOYNC020041703.1:0-12196 GCA_025802115.2 Bertia moriformis
GAAGAACTGGGCGCCGAGCCCGGGCGAGGCGGCGCCGGCCGGGAAGAGGCCGGGCGCGTCTGGGTTGAGGAAGGCGGCGCCGTGGGGGCCCGGCGGGGGCTGGGGCACACCGGGCCGGAGCGGCTGCGACAGGGCAGCCGGCTGCATCGTGTGGTATGCGTGCCGGTCCTTCTTCTTCTTGCGGGCGGTCCCCGCGGCAGCGGCGGCGGAGGGATCCTCGCCGCTGCCGCCGCCGCCGCCGCCGAGGCTCATGCCCGCCATCTGGGCGGCGAGACCGGTGTCCGACTGGTGATCGGATGGGGCGAGTCCCAGCGGCGGTGCCGACACGGACTGGGCCGGGCCAGCATTGACCGGCTGGCCGGGCTGGTAGTAGGGAGGCGGCTGTTGTTGTTGGGGTTGTTGCTGTTGTTGTTGTTGCTGTTGCTGTTGGTGCCACGGCTGCGGATGCTGCTGCTGCTGCTGGTACGGGCTTGAGCTCGAGCTAGGGTTGGAGGGGGGGGGAAGAGGAGAAGAGAAGCGCTGGGGCGGCGGCGGGATGGGCGGCCGATTCGGGTCCGAAGAGTTGGGGTAGTACGAGGGATGGTCGGCCATCTTACGCAGGAGCGCGAAGCGCAGAGCACCGCGGAGCGCAGGCAGGATTAAGGGCGGGTCGGATTGAAGATGGATCGGTCGGGGGGGGGGGTGAGATGGGGGTTGGGATCTATTCAGACAAGCAGACTGGCAGATCTTGGGGGGCACGGTCATGGACGTTGAGGGATGGCCATCACGAGGCAATTGCCAAAGAGGGGATAGCAGCGAGAGTGTGGCTGAGATGCGAGTGGTGGTGGTGGTGGTGGATGTGGTGGTGCAAGCCTGGCCTGGCGAATCTTTCTTTCTGTGTTGGGGCCTTTTCTCGGCCTGACTCTGATTGGCCGCGGGGGGTGGGGGGGAGAGCGGCTTGGGCAGACAGTAGGCCAGGCACCAGACAGTGCCAATCTAGTCTGGCGTGCTCATCAGAGGTGGGCCCAGGTTCCAGCCACCGTGTTTGCCTTGACTAGCGACAGTCGCCAGTTTCTAGAGTCATGCCATTTACCTATTTCAGATCCCCTCACCGGATAAGGCCTAAGCCCAGGGCGGGATCACGTGACACGACTACTAGATTAGTAATCGGGTAGACGACCGCCCATGGCATGCTACGCTGCTCGGCGCAGAACAAACCCGACTCGGAAGCTCCCGGTCTGTGCAGCCAACAGTGGCAAGCGGACGTGTGCGCGGTTTGTCTGCCCGGTGCCAGATCGCCACTAATCAGGCCTTTTCTGGTACCGGCCGTGGCCCCGCTGCGCAAAGATGTAGGCGGCCATCTTGGGGGGGCAGCCTGGAGGCGCCGAGCATGGTGCGGGGGTGGTCACGGGGTGCCCGTGTCCAACGCACGCCCGTTTCGGCAGATTGCCTAGAATTCGAGCGGCTGGGGAGAGGCATTCCGATCGAGCGTGTCTGAAAGTCTGCCCGAGAAAGCGGAGTACACATATCCGGCCTGGCGAAGGAGGGTCGACCAAGGGGGGAGGGTGAGGGGGCGAAGAGGTGGCCAAGACGCGCTCGGACAGTCACAAGCGAGAGCGAGACTGAGAATAGAAAGAGGAGCAGCCGGTATACAAACTGAATGATACACCATCGTACCGCTCCAGTCCGCATGGCAAGTGGATCGGAGTCCGGGTCTCGCTGAGCGAGTACCAAAGTGCCGCTCGGCTATCACGCGGGCCAAACAATCGGCAGCCGGCGTGGCCCACCGACTTGGCGGCCGAGAATCTCGGCCGCGACAATGCTTGCCGATGGCCGACGATGGCAGAAAGAAACGGGAGATTGACTGGAGCATGCCAATCGAGATTTACCTCGCCATATGTGCGTGGTCGTGGTGGGCGCCGGGGGACCGGCCAGGTGGTCGATTTCCATGATCGCCTCAAAAACCGTCGGCGCTCCTGAGCCGGGCCACGCAACATTTTCCCTGCGGCTTGTTGCCAATTCAGAGAATTCCGATCAAGAGATGGCCGCAGGAATGGACAGTCAAGAGCCATCTACCCTCCTGGAGCGGGCGTGGTTGCAGATGAGCAAGAGGCGCGAGTGCGCGACCGTGTCGCGCGCATCACCCGCCGCGCGACTGGGCGGAAAAAAAACCTGCCGGCCGGAATTTGACCCCCCACCCCGTCACACTTTGTATAAGTGATCTCGCGAGAACGCGGCCGGGCCATGCCGGAAATACCCGGCATCGAGACCGGAGAGGCAGATCAATCAGGGACCATCGCCGGCCGAAAATCTACCCCATTTTGGCTGTCGTGGCCCCTGTGGTCGCGCGCCCAGAGGGACTGGAAATGCGTTGAGCCGGCTGCTCGCGAATCCTGCGACCGGCCGAGTCAGGATCCGTGTAAGCCTGTTTGAGGACGGTGGCCGCGAGGCAGACCAAAGTGGCCATTCCCAGTACCGTCGAGAATCCCGCGTCGATTGAGCACGGCTCCGGCCAGGTTTCTGCCCGTCTGGCTGAGATGGGCGGAGGGGAGGTGGGAGGGTGGGCTGTCAGGATAGCGTCACGAGCCCACTTGGCCAGCTCCGACCACAACAATCCGGCAGCGGCTCGATAGATATGGCCGAGGAACAGGTGGAAATCACCCGGCCGAGCCGGAATAATGCCATTGACGAGGGGAGCGATTCCTCGAAATTCCAAATCTGTCGCGCCCGGATGGCAATCCAGCCGTCATTGGGGACCAGTTCCCGATCGCGCGAGATGGCCTGGTCGGAAAACGACTCGAGAGAGTGATCCGGCGGAGCGGCTTCACACGGCGTATTTCCGACGCTACGCGTTGCAGGTTCGCAATGAACACCATCCCCACATCCCCGATCATTTCTCGCCACCGCCCGGACTCCCTCCCCCCTCCTCCAGCCGGCCAGCCATCCATCCCGTCCCATCCACCAGACTGGTGGGACGGGATGCCGGCAAAAGTTTGAAAAAATCCCAAGCTCAAGAAGAAGAGAGAGGGGAAGGGCGGACGAGATAGGCCGAGTGATATCACTCCCAACCGAGACCAGACGGGCCAATGAGAAAATGCTGCAGGAGGCGGCCTAATTTTCTTTTTTTACTTTCCCATTCCATTTTACACGCCCCCCCCAGCAGGCAGCCAGCCAGCAGCAAGGTCGGAGGGGCCAAGAATTCGGGACTTGGCCGCCACCTTGTTTACGGCCCTGCCGTCGCGTGCCGTGCGCACGCGCGCGTGCGCCCGGGCGGGGCGGGGAAGGATAACGAGAGTAGGGGGGTGAGCCGGCAAGCGCCTCAGTTCCAGTCCCATCCGCACATCCATCTTCCATCTTGCTGTTGTTGACTTGTGGGACCGGCCGCCGGCCGCCGCCTGTTCCTGCGAAGGAGGGCGGGCCAAGGGGCATTATGGACGGGCTCTCCCCCCGGGCTCGGCCGTTCTCTTCCTGTGATAGAGAACCGCATGGGCATCGAGGCGACAGAGAGCGACAGAGAGCGGGCAAGCGAGAGAAATCCACCCAGCGAAGACGAGCAGGCGCTAGAATATGCCCCGAAACCCCTCGACGCGCGACTCATCCCGCGAGGTAAGAGGGTTCCAGAGGAACGAGGGAGACAGGGTGGAGGCGCACCTGACACAGCAGTCGCAGTGCTAGTGCCTGTGTGTGCGTGGGAAGGAAGCGCGAGGAGGAAGAGAAAAAAAGAAAGCGAAAAGGAAAAAATGGCCGAGAAGGCGATGGGCCCCCCCCGGTCGGCGGCTCCCCTCAATGTGGTGCGCTCTGTGTCTCTCGGTTTCTTTTTTTCTCCCCCCTTCCCACCTGGGCAGAGGACCAGCTCGGGAGGGGGGGCTACTGATTGTGCGCACGGCGGCGACCCCCGCCGCAAAATATAAACAAGTGCCGCCCCCCGCCATTCCGCCCTCACCCACGCGCGTTTCCGGTTCCCCTCTCTCTTCTCTTCTCTCCCCAGCGTGCCATATTCCCGGCCTTTTCGCGTGTCGTAACCCTTGCCACTCCCGTCCCAACCAGGAATCCCGATCATCGATTTTTTCCCCATCACACCCTCTTGTCTGTTCCTCTCTCCGACGGTCAAGTCAGCGAGGAGAGGGAAGCCGGCCAGCACACCAGCACACCAGCACACCGAAGTGAGCCCATCTGCCAGCCCAACCCTTACACCGACCACGACCACGACATTGTTCCGCGCCTTGTCATTCATCCGCCCGGAGACGCACTTGCACCCCCGACGCAATGGCTCCCAGGAAGACCGACGCCGTCGCCGACGCCGCCGCGCCTGCCGCGAGGAAGGCCAAGGGCACGCAGCATGCCACCTACCTTGTAAGCTAGCTCGTCTCTCTCCCTTCCCCGCCCCTCTCTGCCGGATCCCGGCTGCACTGCGCGAGCGGTCTGCCCCCCCCGGTGCTGCAGTTGCTGCTCACCTGCCGGGCCGGCATTTTTCTCGTCCCATTTCCCATTTGTTTCCCTTTTATTATGGCGCCACTCGTCCGAGATCTCGCCCTGATGCTGACCAAATCGCCAGAGCATGATTGTGGACGCCATCGTCGCTGTAGGTTCCAATCCCCTCTCAATTCTCATCTCAACGCCCTCATCCCGCCCCCTCATCCCGCCCTCTGCCCTCTTCGATTGTTCCACCCCGCTCCCCTCGGACCCCGGGGCCGCAAAGTGCGCGCGCCGGGATGATTGGACGGCGGCGGGGCCCACACCCTCCTGTGTCTCCCTGTCGGCATTGGTTCATCTCACCTGCGCCCTCAGCGGCTGTCCCCCACCCACATGGTCCCATGGCCCGCCACTCAGGTCTGTCGGCTAGGGCCTGTGACGTGTCTAGCCTCGATCGCCCGTCTCTCCGGCCGCCGGTCTGGGATGCTGGTTGATCGGAGACCACTCGGGTCTCGACACGACCCTTCCTGCCCCATCAATCTCCACCTCCCTCCACTTCCACCTCCCTCCACCTCCGCTTTTCTACGCCGCTCCGCTCTGCTCTGCTATGCACTGCTCTGCATTACTGTCCTCTGTGCTGTGCCAGTGCGATGCGCTGTGCCAATGTGGAACGTGCCGAATGCTGACCGGCGCAACCTTGTGCCCCATGCAACAGCTCAAGGAGCGCAATGGATCCAGGTATGTATACCCTGCTTCACTCGACTCCGCTTTCTCCCTCTTCTCGCACGCAATGAAGTTGTAGTCGTCGCTCACCATTTATATTTCCTGCCCTCCAGCCGTCCTCGTCTGAAGGCCTACGTCAGGGCTAACAACCTAATTCCGGAGACCACGACGGACAGGATGTTCGACATACTCTTCAACCGGGCCCTCCGCACTGGCGTAGAGAAAGGAATTCTGGAGCAGCCAAGGGGTAGGTCGAGGCCTCTGACGCTCTCATCTGTCATGTCCCCGGGCCGCTTGTTTGTTCCTCGGCTCGGCCGTCTTTTCTTAACCTCGAGTATAACTAACTCCCCACAGGCGCTTCTGGCACGACCAAGCTGAAGAAGCAGGCCAAGGTCGACGAGAAGATCAAGAAGCCTGTCGCTCCTCCCAAGACCAAGGCCGTGCGCACACCCACAGCGGTCAAAAAGAGGGCCGGCGCGAAGAAGGAGAAGAAGGCGACTTCGGCAGCGAAGGAGGAGGATGAGGCCGATGCTGGCCAGGCTCCCGCATCCTCCTCTGCTCCCGCCGCCGCCGACACTGATGTCGAGCCTGAAGAGGCTATCGCCAAACCTCCCAAGAAGGCGAAGACTTCATCGAAGAGCGAGGCTGCTCCTTCCAAGAAGAAGGCACCCAAGACCGAAAAGGTAAGCGGTCACCTGCATGGTCCCATCTCCTCGGCCTCACTCCGCTCTCGCGTCACCGCCGTCTGCTGACACCTGGCCCCTCAGAAACCGCTGGATGCCGTGACCAACAAGACCAAGAGTGGTCGCGTCACCAAGAAGCCGGCATCCACCAGCAAGAAGTCGGCCTCGGCATCGGCACCAGCGCCGGCACCGACATCGACCAACCGCAAGAAGCCCTCGGCCGACAAGGAAAAGGGGAAGGAGACCGTGCCCGCGAAGAAGGCCAAGACCTCGGCAACTTCCGCTGCGGCTACCAAGGCCAAGGCGCCGGCCAAGAAGAGCAAAGCAGCGGCTGCCCCGGCGGCAGAATGATGGCCTCCCCGTCAGGTTTCATGGGTTCGGGAACTTGCCCGGACCCGGATGCGTCATGATCATTTCCATGCCCGCTCAGCGGCCGGTGTCTTCAGCGGTGACGGCGTTTCGGGGGGGTCGGGCAGATGCGAGGAAGCAGAGGGCAGGGGTTTCTGGTTTCGAACGCGCGTCCTGTCCCGGGGGCATTCTTTGGTTCGTTTTTTCATCCTCCCTCAAGGTTCAATCTTGTATGGCGAGTGTCAAGGGGGGGATCGACAGTGGGAGGGTGGGCCAGGCACGGACGGGGATGGGCTGGAAATAACTAGGCTTCGTGTTTATTATTGATCAGGCTGGATGATGCTTTTTAGGTCCATACAATCTGAATCAGTTCATTTTTCCGGTCGGACTGACTGGGGGTGCGGCGACGCGCCTGATGGCGACGTGTGGTGGCAGCGCCTCTGGCGATGCCACGGTGTGTGAAGATTGTCGGCGCGAGGGGCTCCGCCGCTACAGCCACGCGGTGAGCCAAGTGCCCTGGTGCTATCCAGCAGGCCCACTCAACCACTTGGATTGGGAATGGCGTCGGTGTGTGCTCTAGGAGGGGGATGGCGGTCGGACTGGGAAGCATCGATGTGGCGCTGTGGCGGCGACGGCGGTCTATTGCAGGGGAGGCCGTGAAAGCGAATTAGATAACACAGGGAGGGGGGAGTCTGGAGGTGAATCAGAGGGACTGGGCCCCTGGGCGACGGGAAAGTGGCGGAAAAGTGGCTGGCAGAAGCCAGCTCCGCTCAGGCGCTGGGTCAGGTTCCCAGTAATGGAGATGGTCATACTTGATTCAGCTCAGATGGAAGCCCGAATTGGCTGGATTGGAACGGGTACCTGATCAAAATTACAATTTGGATTGGCCTAGAACCCGGGTATTTAGGCAAGACAGATCGCGGCCGGCCAGCAGAAAGCCGGGCAGAACTGCCAGGGCGCTGAGGCGGGTGGAGGAGGCGTGGGGTGGGGCTGGGTGCGGGGCGGGCGCGGCAGGGGCGGGGCGGGGGTGGACAGGCGGGGCGACGACCCGCAGTCCGAACGTCGTCTTCTCGTCTCGTTATCGGGGGGATATTTCCAATTAGAAAGTTGCAAGTTGGATCCTTACTTGCTTGATTATTTGGGATGGAGGGGGGCTGGGTCCGCTCAGAGTGTGCGTTTGTGAAGGCCTTGTCTCAAGGTGGCGCCCGGGGGCCAGAAACTCGGCTGGGGCCACGGGGCCCCGTCCCCCGGTGGGAGGGTCCCCGGGCCACTGGGCTATCTGGCTTTATGGCTTCTGGGGACTGTGTATTAGGCATGGGCTCCCCCGGCCCTTGATGCGTTGATTATGGCAGCAGCTGCCAGCCGCAAACCAACCGTCAGCCCTCGGCATCCACAAGAGGAAGCCCAGCGGACTTGTCGTCCAATGTCGGGCCAATATTTCCAAGCTTGTAGTTGGATCGATACTTTATTATTTGGGATGGAGCGGGGCCTGGTCGCTAGGAAACCGAACCACGTGGGTGGATGCTCGTGACCGACCTGACGACCGAGGCCTACACGGACCACTGACTACTGGAAGGAGGAAGCCCCCCAGAGCCATCGGGGGCAAGGAGGGCGTCCATTATCAATTTGGCCGGCGCGGTAGACACTGGTTCCATGAGCGCGTGAGCGGCGCCGCCAACGGCCGAGGCGGGAACGAGCAGGGGCAGCATTTCCGCCCAGTCGCGCAGTTCAGTGAGGCTGGCTGGACTGGCCGAGTCATGCCATGCCGTCGTCGCATCCGGCGAGGGTTGAGGGGCCAGGCACGCTTATCGCTCTCTCTCTCCTGCCATCGTCGTCACGCGCAGCGAGAGCTGGGGAGGCCGCCGCCTCCGGCTCTCCTCTCCTGCATCTACAGCCCTCCTGCTGTCGTCCCCGCTCGGCAAGTCCGAGGGACCGAAATTGCTGCCGTCGTCTCGCTTAGTAAGGGTCGAGGGGGGTAGGCCTACCGCCGGGGTACGCCCCGCCGTCGTCCGTCGCGCGGCGAGGGGTCTCGGCAAGTGCGCATGCCTACACAACTACCTCACCGTCGTCGTCGCGCGGCAGAGTGCGGGGAACGCCAGCGGCAACGACCTAAAGCTGTTACTGTGGTCGTCATCATCGGCGTCCTCGCGTGGGGGATGCACCCCAAGCCTCCGGGCCCGAGAGAACTGTTCTTCACTGTTCCGTAGTGCAAGTACCCTGCATTGCCCACATGTATCAGGGCCCGTAACTGCCGAACCGATGCACGGCCGAGTTCCAATAGACGTGTGCCTCCGCAGATTGTACGTCCCCGTCCCTAGCAGCATCCTTGACTGCACAACGCTTCAGGATCTAACCAAACATGCTCAATTTTACTCCCAGTTGTAGCCCATTATCTAGCCAAACATGCTCGATTTTATTCTGAGTTGTAACCCCGAGGGAGAACGAGGCGCTGCCCATCGCCGGCCAGGAGGCGAGCGGGCAGCCCCTGCTTCTTTCCGTCTGCGTTTCCCCCTCCCCGTCTGCGTTTCCCCCTCCCCCTCTGCCCGACCCGACCCCGCCAAGCTCGCCAGCGCACGCGCTCACCAACCTCCTCGCAGGGCCAGATACCCCAAGGAGCGACGAGGTCGCTCCCCAATCCCCCTTCTGAACCTTCCAAACCCGTCCGCATTCCGAGGGGCCAGCCCTCGGGATATTGACCAGTCCCATCGCTGCGATAAGCAACCCTCTCTGACAGTAAATAGATAGGCCCAGACCGGCCGATATCGAGATTCTGGACGAACAACGGCGATGAATACAAACGGACACACACACCCATCCAGCTTCCCGGTCGATCGCTCGCGCCCACACCCCTTTTGCCCAATTCGCGAGCCAGCTCCCGATCAATCGCTCGCCCGCATCTGGGCCACCTTCCCGCCAGCCGTGAATCAAATCACAAGAGAGCAGAGCCAATCCGATTTGCGTCGCGCGATATAGTGGTAGCCACGAGTAACCGCCGGCATCGGCTCATTCTAGCCCCGGCTCCCCGGTCGGCAGGTCGGCAGACAAGGGCAGTACCTGCCTCGTTAGACCCCTCAACCGGGGATGATGGGATGTGCACATCATCTTGGCCGCGGCCCGGCCAGGTGGAGGATTATTGGGGGCGCGGCTGGCTCACGCATCTGCTGCCGCCGCCTCTATCCGGAAGCGCCGCCTTCGTTCTGCCTGCCACGGAACAGGGTTCAGGCCCATATGGTGACCTGGTCCCGCGCGCGCGCACCCGGCCTTCTCATATCGGTCGTGCCCGTTTGCCGCGGGCTCTGGGTTGCGAATGTGGTTGCCTCCCTCGCGAGGATCGACCACGGCTACTTACCTCGTCTCTCACGCCCCGGCTGTCGCCAGCGCCCAGCCGCGGCGGGCCGCCGGGCAGCTAGCCGTCCATGGCCCCCTCCTGCTGTCCATCTGCATGCAACATTGGGAGAAAGTGCGACCGGCTAGGCCTTGCGTGATGTCACGATCGGCAAGCCACGGCCGGACCGCCGCCGCCAACAGCCACGATCAATCATCGGTCGTCATGTGGCCCCCCCTCTTGGGTTTTCGTTGCAGACGCTCGCCGTATGACAATGACGGAGACGGCGGGCGGATGACCTCTCTGCAGTGTGCCTCCCGCTGCAGATGAGCGGGGGCTCATGGCGATGACGAAGAGGGCGGCCGGATGAGGCGCCGACCATTCCACTGTTTGCAGTCAGCGCTGGGATCGATGGGAGCGGCCTGCCGATGACGGAGAAGCCTGCCGAATCAAGCCCTCCTCCCCGCTGTCTGGCTCCCGCTGCCAGCAAGCTCTTGCGCGACGATGACGGAGAGGGCGACCGGACCAGGTGCCCCTCCCTGCGGTCGGCTCCCGCTGTGAGGGGCGCGCTATCCGATCATGACCGAGAAACCGGCCGGAGAGGACGTCGATCCCACCCTGCAATCTGATTCCCGCTTTAGAGACTCGTCTGATCACTCCATGCAATCTGAAGCGGCCTGCCGTCTGAAGACAACGCACAAGCCGAACAGATGACCACCACAGCCCGCAGCACTCTGGCTATCGCCCGCTCTGCGCTCTGGAGACACTACGACGGCGGCTTTGAAGCAGAGCCTGGCCGGATGAGCGCCCCATCTCTGCATCCCAGCTGCCGAGGCGAGGGTTGCAGTCACCCAGGTGTCGCACACGTCCCTCGAGTTCCATGGGGCGGATGAGAATAAAAACAATCACGTCTGCAGAATTGGAATGATGAAGCGAGCGGAGAGAGAAATTGTAATTTAATGGTCCAGGAGCCGACAGACGAAGAGCTCCTACAGGTTCCGACCTTCCACTCGTCCGGGTGGCGTGGAGTGAGGAGAATATACCGGCGCACACATTTTCGCGCCACAGTCAACGGGTCCCAGGCGTGCCGTCTCCTCCCAGAGATGGTCACGTCTGATACGAACGGGCTAATAACATGCTCTGTCTTGAGCTTGCTCTTCGCCGTCGGCTGAGACTTCGTGAGCCAGCCCGGGATAGAAAGAAGCTGACACGCGCCGGGAAACGACAATATAGGGGTCGTCTTTGGTGCCGACGTCGACGCGGTCTGAGAGCAGGTTTGCACGGTGCTCCTTGGATCGCCAGAAGAACTCGATCGGCCTCACCCTGGAGAAGGCATGGGTCCCGACTGTCATCGCCCGGGAGACCAATCCGTCCAGGTGCAGCCTGCCTTGTCCCCGTCAAGGCCCATTCGTCGCTGGTCGAGGGGCGTTCGGACGGAGGTATAAATCTGAGCAGATCTTCCACGGTCTCGGACACGCTCTCTTTCTGTCCGTGCGTGGGCTGAAACTCATTGCCACATTCGACGGTCGTGGTGGTGGTGTAACGGGCTAAGGCCCGGCGATATGGGCCGCTGTCTCTCTCCATCCCTTCTCGCCAGTCGATGCTAATCCGGCGTTGCCAGTTTCAGAAAAAGGGGGCGGGGTTGGGAGGCCAAGGGCCACAAGACGTGAACCGACAGAGACTCACCTTGGACCTGCGAAGTCATGGCCAGACCCTGCCGGAAGGTGCGAAGTATGTCTCGGAAGCAGACTGGTCTCGACGTGCTGATTGGGGACCATTCGGCGCAAGAGAAAACGACAAATCATCGAGTTGAGGGCCACGCGTCGGGTGGCGCCCCTTTGCCCCAGCAGTTTTGCCCAGTTCTCCGGTTCTCCAAACTCGGCGATGATTGGCGTTGGATCGCAGCTGATCGGGTCTTCGTGGTTGAGGAAGGAGCCGACGAAGGAGTCGATTCTCGCATGATAATGAAAGAAATCGGAATCGAGGGAGTAATGGGAGTTCCAAAGGATCCTGTCCACCGTTCTCATGCATTCCTCGATTTTGTCAGACTTGTCTCTGTTGTACTAGGCGCGTTGAGGGGACGTAGGGCACTCGCTATAGGCGAGCAGCGAGGAGAGGGAGAAGGGAGGGGATATCATAGATTGACTATGATATTCGTCATATGATATAGGAGGGGGCGAGGCGCTGACTTGGCGAGTCCGTAGCGACTCCGTAGCGTAGATGAGAACCGGGCATGTTCTCCCCTTCTGTATAGCGAAGTTAGACTTTAATCGGACTTTTCGAAAAGCCTATGCTACGAGGGCCTAGTAATAGGGGGATCGAAATAGGGAATAAGGAGGATACGAAGTACTAATTAGCGCGTTAAGGGGACGTAGCGTACTCGCTAGGGGCGAGTAGCATATATGGCGCTGGGAGCGCCTTTATCAGCGTGAGATTGTATCTTGTATTGATCTACTCTCTCCCTATTTCTGGGAGAGATCCCATCTTATTTATGGTCGATGGGAGCTTCTGATACGTCATCTTCTGAGCCCGCGTTGATGACCTCATTGACGCGGGAAACCCTGATCTGCTTCTGTGATGACAGCACGATCGCCCATCTCGCTCCCCATTGAGCTGGTCAGGCGACCGATCAGACCACTGATCCTGCGATCAGCATGTTTTCCTTGCTTCTGCCCATGGAGCAACGGAATAGACCTCGGTCTGGGCCCGGAGCGGGCCCAGATCC